>JAXGGA010008761.1:0-55039 GCA_038373865.1 Uloborus plumipes
AGTATCCGCCCCTAAGCAAGGGCTAAGGCAGGAACATGCAATACACCGTTAACTCTGCTATTTGATCCATGGACTGCAGTTTCGTGCTTATTATGCACTCATCAGCATGGAATACGAAAGTAGCCGAGTCGGAGGCAAAAATTAGGGGCGATTACTCACTGCTTTATACCCGAGCTCTGCCTTAAAATTTACGAGTTGTACCGTACTGCCGTGCTAAGCGCAAAAGTCGTATCTGCACTTTTTGTCAAAATTGAGTTACGGTCACCACGTGATTCTTTGTCACATATTTCACCTGAATACAAAGTTTTGTGGTCATTTGTCAATGGGAAATATTTTTAAAAATTATTTGAAAAAGTTTCATCTGAATCAAACACATGGAGAAGCAAAACTTTAAACAACAATTTCTCCTTTTGAAGTCGTCTGCAGATACGACTTTTGCGCTTAGCACGGCAGCGTACCAAATGCGGTCGCTCGCTGGTATTCTAATATCGTATTAGCTACCAGTTTTTTTTCGCTCTCTTTGCTTTATAAGAGGATTATTGCCTCCAACTCGGCTACTTTCGTATTCCATGCTGATGAGAGTATAATAAGCATAAAACGGCAGTCCACGAATCGAAATAACTGAGTTGGCGGTGTATGCATGTTCCTGCCTTAGCCCTTGCTTAGGAGTGGTTACTCACTGCTTTATAACTTAATTGCTTGCAGACTTTACAGTCAAAGAAGAGCTGCAAACATTAGCTATCGGTGAAAAAGCTGCACTAAAAAACAGTATGAAAGAAAAACTTATTGTAGTCTTCAGTACTGTGATTGAATCCTATGAACCACAAATTTATGGAATTGTGAGAAAGTTGGACGATTTGGAGATTATGGCTCAAAATTTGATATCTTCACCTTTTCTGAAGAATAAGGAAAAAAAAAAGAGCACAATTAAATTTCAGGAGAGAAAAAATTTTGGCATTGAACCTTTTCACTTGGCAGCTAATAATTAGATCCAAATATGCAAAGAAGAGAACTTATCTTAGTGCAGCTTTTGGACGCTATGGGCTCTTTTTGCGAATGTGCCCAGATAATGGGTCTTAATGTGATGAAGGTCAAATTATTAAACTTGAAGTAATCATATGTACGTTTAGTTTTTGTTGTCTTTGCATAATATCTTTTTATTTGGATTTCAAATTGAATAATTTTATTTTTCAGAACAGTTTTGTGTAAAGTTTTCTCTAAAATCTTTTATTCAATGTATTGCAATTTAGTTAAAATCTATGTAAATACATAATGTAATATGCAGAATGAAGTTCAGTGGGATTATGGTTTTGGAACAAGGCTCAAAGTATCCACCAACAAAGCAAAAGTGGCCACTGACTTTTTTGGGTTTACTGGTCACATGCCACAATCAATTTTTTTAGCCTCAAGAGTCATTCCATTGTGACTAACGTAACATTCAGAGCTGATTTTGTAACTGTTTTTATTTGTAACTTAAAGGATAAAAAATATTTTCTAGTTATGCTGGTGGATTTACAATGTACATGGTATGAGCGATTCAATACCAAATCACCGAATGGGGTCGCACGACCGACTCTGATTTTTTTTTAAATTTGGTACACAGATTGATGGTATAGAGGTATGAAAAAGCCCAAAAGGAAAGTTACCTGCTCCACTTATTTTCTGAGATACATGCCCTCAAAATTTGTCCGCCACGTCAAAATACTAAAAAAGTGATGTTATTTAATCATTTTTTATAAAAAATCGTACTCATGCAAAATAAAAGTGTTAGATATCTATGGAAACTAGTTACTCCAGGCATTCTGAAAAAAAATACTAGAACGTTCATAATGAAAATTGCCAAGGTACAGGGCTCTTTGAAGTTGTCACCACAAAAACTTGATTTTTCAGATTTTGCTAAAATTCAGGCATTTATTACAAAAAAAGGCAAACAAAACCAAAGGTTTTCTCACTTTCTGGTAGTGTACAGGTCCTCCCTGTAAATTGCTACGCAATAAATTTTTTGGGTTTCTCACTCCTTCTTGGAAATATTTTAGCTTAAAAATAAGCCGTAAGGCAAAAAATGCGTTTTTGGCCATCTTGGCAGCCATTTTTCTCATAAAGGGGGAGCAGTAGAAACTTTAAATTTTTTTTTAAACAAGCCACTGATATGTTAGCTATTCACAGGAAAAGAGTTTACTTTTGGTTATTTCTCCCATTAAGAGATATCCTGCTGACAGTATATGCATGTTTTTCGCGACGACCATATGCTTTTGTTCCCCCTCTCATGGACTTAAAATTAATTAAACCAAAAAATAATGATATAGTTATTATTAGCTGTATTATCTACCCAATATGTCATGAAATTTAATTTATTAAATCATAGAACAATAAATTAGATAATTGATGAAAACAAGAAAAAGTATTTCTCTGATGCCTGAGCATAATGCATTCATAATTATAAAGCACTAAATACTTTCTTGAGAAATTAATTAACATAAATGAGCTCTAAATATTTATATTATAAGCAATACCCAATCTTGTGATTGGGATACTCCTGTTTTTAATTGAAGAATTTCTTGAATATCACATGAATATCAGGAAAATAAATGAGGTCTTTTCGTTTGATGTAGGATATTTTATGACAAATTTCATTTGATGGGCTACTAACTGAGCATGGTGATAAAGAGCTATTAATTTCAGCATCGAATTCCATTTTACCTTATTAACAGTTAAATATTTAAAAAATAATTAAATAAATAATTTAATATAAAGCCATGCTTGAAGAATTAAAATTAGTGCAACTAATTTATTCCCATACTGGTCTTTACAAAACTGACATGTGTTGAGCACTGATAAGAACTGACAAGAATAAGTTTACTCACTAAAATACTAGTTCACAGATACTATAAAGCGTACATTCTATTTTCTACAAAATAATACTGCAACAAAGAACAAGGGTATAAAGGGGTAGATACTAAAGAATTTCTTGAAAAATCAATTAAAATAAAGGAGCTTCGAATATTTATCTCATAGGCAATACCCAATCTTGTGATTGGATGTTCCTGATTGATGGCTATAAACAGGAGGATACCCTTGTTCTTTGTTGCAGTAATATTTTGTGGAAAATAGAATGTATGCTTTATAGTATCTGTGAACTAATATTTTAGTGAGTAAACTTTTTCTTGTCAGTTCTTATCAGTGCTCAACGCATGTCAATTTTGTAAAGATCAGTATGGGAATAAATTAGTTGCACTAATTTTAATTCTTCAAGCATAGCTTTATATTAAATTATTTATTTAATTATTTTGTAAATATTTAACTGTTAATAAGGTAAAATGGAATTCGATGCTGAAATTAATAGCTCTTTATCACCATGCTCAGTTAGTAGCCCATCAAATGAAATTTGTCATAAAATATCCTACATCAAACGAAGAGACCTTTTATTTTCCTGATATTCATGTGATATTCAAGAAATTCTTCAATTAAAAACAGGAGTATCCCAATCACAAGATTGGGTATTGCTTATAATATAAATATTTAGAGCTCATTTATGTTAATTAATTTCTCAAGAAAGTATTTAGTGCTTTATAATTATGAATGCATAATGCTCAGGCATCAGAGAAATACTTTTTCTTTTTTTCATCAATTATCTAATTTATTGTTCAATGCTTTAATAAATTAAATTTCATGACATATTGGGCAGAGAATACAGCTAATAATAACGATATCATTATTTTTTGGTTTAATTAATTTTAAGTCCATGAGAGGGGGAACAAAAGCATATGGTCGTCGCGAAAAACATGCATATACTGTCAGCAGGATATCTCTTAATGGGAGAAATAACCAAAAGTAAACTCTTTTCCTGTGAATAGCTAACATATCAGTGGCTTGTTTAAAAAAAAAATTAAAGTTTCTACTGCTCCCCCTTTATGAGAAAAATGGCTGCCAAGATGGCCAAAAACGCATTTTTTGCCTTACGGCTTATCTTTAAGCTAAAATATTTCCAAGAAGGAGTGAGAAACCCAAAAAATTTATTGCGTAGCAATTTACAGAAAGGACCTGTACACTACTAGAAAGTGAGAAAACCTTTGGTTTTGTTTGCCTTTTTTTGTAATAAATGCCTGAATTTTAGCAAAATCTGCAAAATCAAGTTTTTGTGGTGACAACTTCAAAGAGCCCTGTACCTTGGCAATTTTCATTATGAACGTTCTAGTATTTTTTTTCAGAATGCCTGGAGTAACTAGTTTCCATAGATATCTAACACTTTTATTTTGCATGAGTACGATTTTTTATAAAAAATGATTAAATAACATCACTTTTTTAGTATTTTGACGTGGCGGACAAACTTTGAGGGCATGTATCTCAGAAAATAAGTGGAGCAGGTAACTTTCCTTTTGGGCTTTTTCATACCTCTATACCATCAATCTGTGTACCAAATTTTAAAAAAATCCGAGTCGGTCGTGCAACCAACTTTTTTTTTTTTTCGGTGATTTGGTATGGAATTGCTTGTATCTATGTATCATTTCTGCTAAGAATTTAACACAAAATTACTGACAGTAGATATTTTTTCAACCAAAATAGCAGCATGACTAACGTAACATTTTTGCAACCCTGAAAATGAATGCTCATGTTCTGAGGTAAACATTTCTCAAAGTTAAGCAAGTGTTAAAAATTGAATGATATATTTGAAAAATGTGTAAAGTTGGCTTTTAAAAACATGAAACACATTTATTAAATCTTAATTTTTTTAGTCTTAAGTGTCACTTTTACTCAAAATGGAGTGTGACTAACGTAACCATCAAAAAACAAGCAGTAAACAAACTACAAACTATATATTACTAGCTGCCAGGGCAGCTAGATTAGCTTCCTGCGGCATGTTGATGCATAACGTCCCCCCTCTCTAACTTTTACCTCATTCTGAAGTTATATTATTTGATATAATTTAATGTTCATTCGATTTCAAGACATACCACGCACGTGGCCCAGCGTTGCACGGGCACTTCGTGCCCTGAAAGTAGTGAGAAAAAAATTTCAAGAAACTACTCCCCGCCAAGGCGGCTCGCTTACAGGCGCTTCACGCCTTTACTTTTTTCCTATATAAAAAAAATCATTCGAATTATTGAGATGCTTCACGCCTTCAAGATGGTGAGGAAAGTTTCAGTAAGTTCAGCTCGCTCAAAGGAAAAAAGCAGACATAGACACTCAGTTTTTAATATAAGTAGATGGCTTTTCAACAAATGAATGTTTCAAAATATTACCAGTAGCTAGCGATAAAAATACTACGTAAGTAACCCGCTTATGAGTTTCGCGTTTGATTTAGTTAAGCCTTCATTCCAAATTCTCATTATCATTGTTATCACTGTTTCATAGCAACGACGGTTTGCAAGAATGGATTTCATATTTAATCATTTATTAGGCTTAATCGCTTTAAACTTGACTACTTATTAATTGATATCTTCGCTAATTAAAATCGTATAATTATATCAATTGAAACTAAAGAAGCCTGAAAAATTACCTATCTATCGGTACCTGGTTTGACTTTCAGTTCATTGGCGTTCAGGAGAAAGAAGCGTGACATAGAAAGATAGTTAGAAAGAAAGATAGTTAGAAAGATACTCAGTTTTTAATATAAGTAGATGGCTAATCTCAGTGATAATTACAATACTTTTTCAATTTTTTTTAACTTCCTATGTTGTATGATTCTTATTTATTTATTTTTTTTTTATACTTTTTTCACTTCAGTATTTTTTTTTCTTCAACTAATGTTGACATTTCTATGGAATGACCCTCAAGCTTTACTTTGTAGTAAAATCATATTCTTGTAATTTTAGTATGAAACTTGAAATTTAATGTTTAAATACCAATTTTGATTTTTTAGATCAGAGCAGGAGGATATTTCCAAACTAGCAGACTCATTTCTGCAGGCGAAAATAACAAACGCAGAAGAGGAAGAGCATCCGGTCACGAAAACAATTTCCCCGGAGGACCGGGATCTTCTCAAAACATTCCTCGCTAAATGCCATGTTTCGACTGTGAGGCCTACTGTTGTGTGTAAGTGTTTTTTATGTTATTTTTTTTAACGCACTTTTTTTTAGTTTCACCTGTAGTTTGCTCATAACTTGTGATGTGCCCAGCACTCGGTGAATACTCGGTACTCGGCCAATGCTGAGTAGTAGTGAAACGCCTGGGTTTAAAAAAATCATGATTTTTTTTTGTTTGCAAAAATAAAAAAAGAATTGAATTTATTTGATTTAAATCAGATTTTTTGGATTTAAATCGGATTTCTTGCTTTTTTTTAAAAATACTTTTGAAATTTTTGTTATAAAGTTACACTTATAGGTATAATTAAACTTAAAATTTATACCTTGAAAAAATTCACAACATATATATTTTGAGTGCTATTTCACCAAAAAGCTTTTATAGTGTGATGTAAAACTAATACAAATGTGTATGATTCAAGTCAAACTTCACGTATATGGCGTCGCAGTATGCAATTAATACATAAAAACCGAGGATAATAAATAAATCGGATTTTGGTAGATACCTTTTATAATCTTGCATAAGCTCACTTTTTTTGCATTGAAAGTGGTTTTCTCAGTGCAAAAATATCCCAAAAGACCGCTTCGAGTTATAGGATGTTCTCACAGCCTTCTCAAAAGTTTAGGACCCAATGAAAACTGAGATAAAGGAACATTTGAGTAAAAGGTTTGAAATTATCAAAGCTCCACCGCATTACTATTTTTAAATTAGGAAGTATTATTATGAGATAAAAATGAAAAGATAATTAAATAAAGAAAAAACAAAATATTATATTTTATTGACATTATTTTATTAAAACTATCATTTTTTTAAATAACTTTTACTCTTTATGTATAAAGATGGTATTTTAAAATTAGACAGCTACCCACTTCTATTCGCCCACTTATTGGTAAAATTATAAAAAAAACCTAAATATTCACTGTTTACCATAAATAATTATAATAAAAAAATTAATAGACTTCAACTTTTTCAATTCATGATTATTTTTGAATATTCTTTCTTTTTTAATTTATGAGTACACATTTAAAATTTTTTTGTTACAATTTATTGTTCATGCAATATTAGTTTTAAGCTTCCCTTTTTCCATTTGTAGAAATATGCACATGCTATAGCGACAGGTCCAATTTTCCGGAACTTTTCGGTGCACCTTTTTTTAGCTTAGTGTTTTAAATTTCCTCATTGTTTTCATTAAAAAAAAGGGCCTGAATATAGTGGCTACTAATTTTTAAAAAATGACGCTTAATTTAAATGTGTCCACTGACAAAAAAGGGAAGTTTTTCACTAAGTAATGAGAGAATTTGAATAGATTAAAATTATCAAGTGAAGAAAAACCCCTTGGAACTAATTTAATATGACAAAGAAGGATTATACTCACTGATAAAAATTGAGAATTAATGAAAGAAAAAATTTTCAAGGAGATTTCTTGGATTTAAGTGAAAAAAGTGATTTAAACTAATGATTTTTTTAAAAAATCATTTAATTTAAATCAGTTGATTTAAATTGTTGACACTCTGTAAAAAACTGAATGTTTTTGAGAAATTTAAAATTGCTTTATTCATGAAATTCAACTGCATTTTATGTGTGAGTCAAAAAAAAAAAAAAAGAAAGAAGGAAAATCTCCTCTTATAAAATCAATGCATGCCTATGTCCTCTCTACGTTGCAAATTCCTGAATGTACATTTGTGTGTATAGCTATCTTTTCCATATCACATACTAGTATTTGTTAAATTCACATTTGGCCAGGAGCAATTCAACGTGATCCCTAAGATGAATATATTTATAGACTCGTAATAAGAGACCTTTAAATCATATTCCAATTTATTTTAAATCATATGAAAATTTAGATTGCGAATTTTTTTTTTTTTAAACCGTCATTATGTAGGTTCAAGTTTTTGGTGGAGTGATAACATAAAACTTAGTCATTTGTATAATTATAAGTAAATGGTATTGACAGTTCTGGGTAAAAAGCAATGCTTAGGAAAAAAAGGAAAAATAAAAAATACTATAGAAATATTTTTTAATCAAAATCATTGTATTTTAAACTGTGGTGCATTAAGTGTCACACCAAGTACTCATTACTTGGGTACTCGGCCAAAGTGCTATTTGGTGTGCAAACTTACTAGATACTTGCAAAAGTCTATTGCTTTATATGCTACTTGTAACTGACTCTGAATAAAAGATAAGTACTAAAAATTCCCCCAAAATTGATTTTTTGAGCTTTCTTTAACAAGATCCCTCCATAATGTTGTCTTAATTAATATCTTACAGATTCTCCTTCACAATCCAGGCTGATTTCCAAGTCGTTACTCTACAGAGAGGCAAAGGCGGCGAATAAAGTGGATGCGGCAACCTTAAATGCCGTAAGTTTTCTTTCAGAAGTTGCTCAAACTTTTGTACAGTCGAAGCTCGTGAATTTGAGCACGCTTAAAATGAATGACTCCTTCAGACGAACTACATTTCTGATCCACGCGCTACGGTTTGTAGATTATTGTTCTTCAGATAAGACCACGAACAACGGTTAAAATGAACTGATTTTAAAGGTTTAACCTTGTTGTTTGCTTCAACGAGGTTTTACCATTTTACTTTATTTCGGGGAGTCTGCCAGTAATTGAGCATTAAGTGGAAGTTTCTGCAAGTTCTTTTTACAGGAAATACCATTCACAACTCCAACAAAGTTGGAGCCACTGTCTAATGGCAGTGATGAAATATAAAACAAACTTATCCCGGAATGTAAAAATTGCTTGTAAGCTTAACCCCTTCCCGGCTTATCCCGAGCTGGACTTGGGCTAGCGAAATGTTCCATTCTGGCTCATCCCGAGTGTAGCTCGGGCACAGTGAAAATTAAAGCTGCACAACCAGTCTTTCAAGAATTATTTCACATGTCCCTTTTATGGTTTCGAATGCTTTTATTTACTATTGTTGCTACTAGATAACATAACTATAGTGTTTTGAGCTGTAGATTTAAGATAAGAGTAGGCGCCGAATCCAAAGTATAATTATTTCTTCCATACAGAAAGCCAACTTTGCAGGTAAATACTCATTTATTTAAATAGATATTTTTACATTTATTTGTAGGAAATGTTGCATGCGAATGATGCTATTATGTTTAAAAAGATATGTATGTATGAAAATAAGCATAAAAAATTGACATTTTTTGATCCGTAATCCCGAAATTACTCATTTATTTAAATAGATATTTTTACATTTATTTGTAGGAAATGTTGCATGCGAATGATGCTATTATGTTTAAAAAGATATGTATGTATGAAAGTAAGCATAAAAAAAATTGACATTTTTTGATCCGTAATCCCGAAATAAAATGAGCCTGGAAGGGGTTAGTGAATGACAGTAGTTTTTATTCACATGTATGATATTTTTAAATTCTTTATTCTTTTGGTATGATTTTTTTCAGTCTTGTTTGTATTTGGGCCCATATAAAAGGCAATGAAAAATCAACTAGTATTGCTAAACGTTGGAAATCAATGCAAATCGCATAGTATCTCGTACTTTTTTGCGAGTCCCTCCTCCCTTTCCTTCTTTTTTCAATCAAAATATGCTTCCAAAAATGATTTTAGAAATTTTTGCAAATGCATCTATAAAAAGTAATTGCTTGGAAAATTACTGTAGAAATTCTTTTTCAGTAATGCACTCTGTTGGTATTCTGTACAATGCTAAGAATAAACTATTCTGCGATAAATCTGTTTATGAGAAGGCTTAATAGTAATTTAGAACTTCATTTGAAATTTTGTCGATATTTTTGACGACAGAATTATTTTTAAAGTTACAATCTATGCAAAATGTACCTCGACAACTAGAAATTTTCAGATTGCAATAAATTTCTACGCGAAGTTCTATTAAGAATTTGATCATTAATGAGTCTGACGCTAATGAAAATAGGGTATTGTAAAAAAGAAATTTTTATAGTAATGTGGAATGGTAGCGTATTTGAGCTCTGCAGTTGAGAGCAAGAAAAAAATGAAAAATTTTCTGTGTCAATAAAATTGCCAATAATGTTACAAAATATCATGATAGCATTTTTTATTTTTCAATTACTAAAGGCATATATTTCTTACCTGTTCATGTATCGTATGAAAAAGCACTGAATTTGTTTTCAGAATGCCTCTTCGCCGAACATGTCTGGGAAAACAGCGGAAATGAACTCTCCATTTACCCTCAGTAAGAGTCCTCATGAAAAAGTGAGTACCCTAAAATCAGTGAAGTTTAATTGTAATGTAAGTGAACCCTTTGTCCCAAAATGTTGAAATATCTGCAGTATTGGTGGTGCGACATCGATGGTTTTATCATCGACAAGGTTCGTACTCTCCTTCCTCCAATACTGCTCCAATTAGGTAATTGCCTTTAAATTCCTTCAGAAGTCCTTACTTTTTGGTTTAAGACTACATTATCTTCCTTTAAGTTATTCAAGACATATCAATTTCTTACTTTTCTAAATTGAAAAAATATTATTCCTGATTTTTCGCAGTGTAATCAAAGTAGTGGTTTACGACAACAACCCATGGATGCAAGACCTTCCGTTTCGGGACGGATTTCCGTCTCGACAAAATCGCCGAGACAGACCATGGGACGGAAAAAAATCGATCTCATTCCTTCATGATTTACTTCCAAAGAAAACAAAACTGAAGGGAATAATATCAGATTTCTTAAAAGTACATTTTAATCATTTGTATTGAAACCTTTCTTTCTCTTTCTGAATAAACGAACTGCAATGGGTTGTGGAGAAGGTTACCAGTTGTTGAAAGGAATACCAGTTGCACATCAGACCATGCAGATACTTGTAAACTTAATATTTATTATAACATAAGTATATAAATTAAATCCAACTTGACACAAACTAAATAAACTCGTTCCGCCTCGGAACGCAAGCTAGGAATAAACAACAATTCATCAGCTACCAACTCCTGCAGCATACCGCGCTTCCCGGGGCGCTGCGACTACGGTTATTTAAGCGCTGCGCAATTTGCATGACAGCGCATCACAAGGTGTTGCCACAGGGTATTAATCCTTTGTTGGTGTTGATGATCTTCGACCCCATCCATTCCTTTCCCTTAACTTCATCAAATATGACTTACAATTTCGTTTTTAGGATTTCATTTTCTGTGCCTCATCCTCTAATGTCGTCAAAAATTGCCCCACCTTATTCTAATATCACTAAACATCGTCTAAACATAGGTTTTTTGAACTAAAGTCTCAACAAATCTCCTCCCCCCCTCCTCTCGATTACAATACTTAAAACTATGATCTTGCTGCTCAAAGTCAAATTAAGCCCCCCCCCCCCCCCCCAGTTTAGACAATTCAATGAACAAAATATGTATTTTTTTTTTTTTTTTTTTTTGGTTTATTTTCTTGGGTAATACATGGGGGGGGGGGAAGGTCCTCAAATATTTTCCATCTTGGATGCATGGCCTAACTTGCACCCATGACAACCTTTAAACTTATTTTCAAGAAGCATCCCTACATTGTTTCATCAGAATCACCCCCATTGGATGAAAATATGAGTGCTTAAAAATCAGACTTAGTTCTGGTTATATTAGCTTAAAGTGTCTTGTTCACAATAGTAGTTAGAACTTGAACTGGTGTGAACCAGTTTGAAAGCTACAGCTCCTTTTTTTTTTTTTTTTTTTTTTTTTTTTTTTTTGTACCTTTTTCTGGTGGCAAGACTTATTTTTGAACATTCGTTCGCAGAAATCTTACTTTGCATCTTTTTAATGCCCTTAAAACTGTCGTCAAATTCAAAGTCTTTGATGGTTTATTTGTTTGGGCCAAGATGCTCTAAGTTTCCTTCTGAAGCTGTTTCACAGAACCATGCTCCCAGTAGTCAATCTGAGTTTGTCTAACGATTACTTTAAATGTGTGTGTGATTTTTTTAAAAACCCTCTAACAGATGCGACATACAAAGTAATCTTGTTGCAAGAATAAAAATTTGGAATTAGTAATTTTATATTATTTAAAATTAATAAAAGTATTTCTTCAAAATCTCATTTGTTTTTTCCAAAACTCCATTATTTTTGTTTAAAATCGAGTACGAACTCTGATCAATTTTTTACGGTCGATGTTTTGAGTTTGATGTTTTTCAATGGGTTATATTTCAGCAGAAAGGTACGTAAAAACCTGCGATAGTTAACTCTTATTAAAAAATTTCATTGTTAACCAGTAGTTGTAATATCTATCTAAAAAGTTTTCCATAATTACAATCGATGTTTTACAGTGAATGTTTTTTAAACGCCAATGTTTGCTTTCAATATCCATGTTTTTATTTCAGCAAAAAATATATTAAAAAAATCATAAAATATGTGGTAAAAAAAATTACATCTTTTTAATCCATAGTTGCATTATTCATCTCGGGGAGAAAAGTTCTCTATAATTACCATCGATGGCTTACAGGCAATGTTTCCTCAAGAGACAATAAAAAACGTCATATATCTGATTGAAGGATATAACGATAGGCAATGTAAGAGTTTACTGTACATTTAAATGTGTATGCAATATATCTAAAAAGAGACCTATGTTTTGAAACATCAATGTTTCTGGTTGATGTATGAATACCATTTCTGTTTAAATTCTTAACATTGATGTTTGTCATTTTATGCTACTCTGCTATGCAGTATATACAGAAAGCTATTTTATACTAATCTAAGCTAGCAGTGCTTCTTTTTTTAACTATCTATGTCTAAATTTGGATTGAAATTTTTTAATTTATACAACCTTTTATTTAATTTAATTTCATTTTTCTCCATCTTGTCAGATTTTTTTTTTTTTTGAAAAATTGATTTTTATTTTTGCTGAAATCTTCCAGGGTCACAAAGTGTTCTGAAATAATTTACCGAGAAAAAGGTTTTTTTTTTTCATTTAAATATGTGGGAAATGTCCTAGTCTTGATGATACATATTGAATCAGCAACGATCAATTACTTTTTATTGGTTTAAATGGTAGAAAAAAGATCAAAAGTGCCAAATTTTACTTATCTGCGGAACAAAAAATGGCTATGTCTCAGGAATAAAAGTTTTTCAAGAAAAAAATGTAACTGTCTGGGAGTACAGAATATCAATGCAGATTGCCTGCTAAATTTCTTCAGCATAAGAAAAATTGTATGGCACCGAAATTTCAGAAAATTTGTTGATTTTACATGGAATGATCCTGCGGCCAGCTTGCACAAACCTTCCCTGGGAGACAAAAAAAAAAAAACTCAAAGTTCTCTTTTGAATTTAAACTTTTTACATCAAGTAATTTGAATAAAAACCTTTTGTTTTATTTTTTTGCTGCTTGAAATTTGTTTCAGCAAAATGTGTACCAGGTCATTATATCAACAAATTCTCTGAAATTTTTGTGCCATGTCATTTTTTATCTTGATGAAATTAAGTAGGCAATCTGCATCAATAATCTGTACTCCCAGACAGTTTTATTTATTTATTTATTTGTTTTTTTTTTTTATAATTTTATTCCTGAGATATAGCCCTTTTTTTGCTCTGCGGATGAGTATAATTTTCAATTCTTGATCACTTTTCATTTAAACCAATAAAAAAAAATTGATTGCTTCTGAGTCAATATGCATCATCAAGAATATTTATATTTAAATGAAGAAAACCCCTCTTTTTCCAAATAAATTGTTTTAGAGGAAAGTTTTTGGTGGAAGATTTCAGCAAAAATGAAAAGCAGTTTTACAAAAAATCCCGGCATTATAGAGAAAAATGGAGGTCATTTTCAAAATCAGCTTGCGAAATAATATAAAGATATAAAACAGTATACAGACAGTATACATAATTCAGAGTGCAAGGGGCCACTTCAAAACTTCGAACTATCTAAAACTTCTAATTAACCAATTTGTTTTACTTTTATGTTTGGAAATGGTCAATAACGACAAATTTACGTAAAAAAGGGATTTATTATTTTTACATCAAATACTATAGTTTTTTAAAATATTGAGGGATTTCGGATTGCTTTAAAGAACATATTTGATTTTTTTTAACAAAGTTTTCAAGGATATTTACAGCTCGAAATACATTTTCACTCACGTTAGGTTGTCCCTCTACGTAACGACAGTATTCCACTAGATGAAAGACTGCCTCACTTGCAGTAGGAATTGGCCTAAGATCTTCTACTTCATCTTCAATATCTTCATCGTCTTCCGTTGAGTTAGTCTGTTTGTCAAGAACTTCAGATAGAATATCTGCATCCGTTAGCTCTCCACAAATGTCTATGCTGTCATCTATGTTAACGTAATCCTCAAAAGATATGCTGTCTGTCCAAGCAATTGGGAGAGGTAAATTTTCCTCATCAAAGAGCTCGCTAGGGGCAGAGCTGCTTTTGATGAACTCTGCCTTCCGGAAACAGTTTGCAATTGTTTTTTGGCTCACTGAAGACCGTGCATTCAAGCACATTCTTGATGCATCGAGCATCGAGTAGGGTAATGGGAACCTTTTGTGAAGTTTCAGTAAGGAGGTGTTGAACGACTAGGCTTCTGTAGAAATGCTTCAAATTTTTTTATGATACCTTGATCCATTGGTTGCACCACTGAAGTCATGTTTGGTGGAAAAAACTTAACTCTGATATTCTCCATAGCCGGTATTGATTTGTGAGCCTTTCAGTTATCAATAAATAGGATGATTTTTCTGTTTTTTCTCATATGTTCGATTAAGATCTAGCAGCCATTCTTCAAACAGATTCCCCGTCATCCATGCTTTCGTATTCGTACAGTATTTTACAGGTTTTGTTTTGACGTTTTTAAAACACCTTGGATTTCCTGATTTCCCAATCATTCGTAATGGTAACTTTTCAGTGTCGTCCATGTTTGCTCCCACAAAGGAATGCTTTTAAATGACTGTATTGAAACTAGATTTTATCGGGTTTGAAAGAACAAAAAACTTTGAATTAAAGAAGTTGGACTTCGAAATAGCCAAGAAGTTTTTAATATTAATTGAATGCAAGTTTCAAGGGACCGACAAAAAACTTCGAACTACTCACGAATCCGAATAAAAGACGTTCGAATTATTCAAGTTCGACTGTATAATAAAAATATATACTGTCATCCCCGCTTAATCGGGTAACGGATAAACGAACACCCTGTTTATACCAATAAAATATTCTGGAACCGAATGTTTCTCCAGCCATAGACACAATGTTAAAGATCCCCACTGAAACAAATAATATTTCTTGAAACCGACAGTATTTAAAATGTTTTTTGTCCCATTAATCGGCACAATTTTTCCAATTATAAGTAATAATTGGCAAAGTGGCCGATTAATCAGTGCATCTCTGCTTTTGAGTGGAATGTTGTTTTTTGAACCATGCAAAAGGAAAATAATCTGATTGTTTTCACAGAATGTTCAAGTCTCGAAACCCGAAGCTGCCAAAACTTTATCGGCGGCACAGCCTACGAATCATCAAGGAATGTATTGCAAACCAGAGTCGTTCAAATTTGGCAATGCGTATTCCATTCAGAATTTGATGTCTTTTTCATCAGCTTCTGAAAATATTTATGCTTCTAGTAAGTATGTCTTTGTATAAATGTTTTTTCAGTATGATACATTAGTCTAAGACAGTGATTCCCAACCTGGGGGCGATTTGGCTCCTCAAAGGGCCGATAAATTCTTGAGGGGAGATGAGTATTTAGAAGAGAAAACAGCTGCAATGAGTTCGGACAATTAATCACAAGTAAAAAAGAAGCAAATTAAAGTTCGAGAACTTCCTCCTTGCACCTCGGATGAACCTTAGGAAGTATTTTGTCGATTTTATGAATTTTCAGATTTTCAATTTATTTTCCTTCAACTTTAAGTTTCAGTGATTTTAAATCCACCAGATTCCAGTGGAAAATATAATAATTTCTTGAAAAATGTACTTCTGTGTTTCAAAAAGTGCGTCGATGATCTTAGTCGCCCTTCAAATGCTTATCAGTTCGCTTTGTAAAAGAAAGCAAAATAAAGGTTTTTAGCTATTTATTAATATTTTTAGTTTGACAGTGATTGGTTATAATTGCTTTATTGCGTACATTTTACTTCAAATTAAAGTTAGGTACTTATATTTTTAATAATATCGATGCCCAATTTGTACCAACTTATGGTTTTTTAGAGGAAGCAGGGGAAGAGGCGATAGGTGTCAGTCAGCAGTTTGAAGGGGGCGATGACCTCAGAATGGTTGTTAAACACTGGTCTAAGAGCTAGCAACGTTTTCGAGGGACAATTTTAAGACGTCTGGCTCTCTAATATATCTTTCCCTATGATCTTCTGAACAGCATGTATGGTGACTGGCAGCATAGAGTAGTTGTGTTTTTTTCTATGCACCCTGTTTTCGCTGGTAAAAATAGTGATTTTTAAGTTATTTTTGGGCAATTCCACGTCAAATCAATCACGAAAAAGAAGTTTTTGACCTCACACCATTTCCAATTTTGACAAAAAGTGGTGTGAAGGATGCATATGACAAGATAAGTAATCCTGCCAAGTTTTAGATTTTTACTTCAAACATTGTATGAAATACAAAGCTGTTAAAAAACAAAAAAAAAACTAAGTTTTTACTTGCAACTTCTTTTCTAATTATAGTAGAATAAAAATTCAAAAACCATTGTGAACGCAAGAAATAGAGCTTTCCATTGATAAATCAAATGACATACTTACAGCAGGTTTATGTCCCTGTGGCGTTGCCAACACCCGCTAGGTGGCGCACCTAGATACCGCGCGAGAGAAAGAAAAAGCATGAGAGGCCACGCGGACGCAGAGCAGCGTGCATCTCCGAATTCCATTTTTACTAATTTCATTTCTTGTCGCTCATGTTGGATCTTGTACTAAAACTGCACTTGTAAATAAATGTAAATAAATCGATGTAAATATTTCCCGATTGTGTTATATCCCACAACTGGTGACCCGGACTGAACATGACCGAACTTGAGCTATTGAGCAACCAACTCGCCGCGCTGCAATCCACCATGCAACAACAGCAAGACCAGATTCAACGGTACGAGCAGCAAACAGCTCCGCCAAATGAAGGAACTACGGCCAACGCCGCAGACGCTTCCGTCTGCCGAGTTACGGCGAAGCTGCCCCCTTTCTGGCCAGAGAAACCCGCAGTTTGGTTCGCGCAAGTCGAATCTCAATTTGTGCTCGCAAACATTACGCAAGACGCAACGAAATTCCACCACGTCGTAGCCAACCTGGACAGCCGCTACGCATCAGAGGTGGATGACATCATCATAAACCCTCCAGCTTCAGAGATGTATAACCACCTTAAAAAGGAGCTGATTCGCCGGCTGTCGATTTCAGAGGAGCAACGCATACGTCAGCTTCTCGGACGGGAAGAGCTAGGCGATAGAAAACCCTCCCAGTTCCTTCGCCATTTAAAATCTCTTGCCGGCACCATGCAGATACAAGAGACCCTACTACGCTCCCTATGGCTACAGCGACTTCCCCCCCACGTGCAGGCTATTCTTCAAGCACAAGTTTCTCTCCCGGCTGACGTCATGGCTGAAACAGCAGACAGGATCTTGGAAGTTCCCCTCGCACCCTTGCCAAACACAGTTCACGAGCTCCACCCCTCTTCCACCCCCCCATCCGGAATCTCCGCTCTGTCCGAACAAGTACACCAATTGTCAGTACAAGTCGCCGAGCTGAAAACCAGTTTCCAGTCTTCGGATCGCAGCAGATCAAAGTCACGCCAACCTCGGAGCTATCGAAATTTCCCCGCTCGTCATTCTCCCAACCCAGCATCACGCCAACCTCCAAGCTATCGAAATTTCCCCGCTCGTCATTCTCCCGACCCAGCATCACGCCAACCTCCAAGCTATCGAAATTTCCCCGCTCATCATTCTCCCGACCCAGCAATCTGCTATTACCACCAGCGTTTTCGGGAGATGGCTCGCCGGTGCACACAGCCATGCGCCTTTCAGGGAAACTTCAGTGGCAGCCCTTAGTGGCGACTACAAGCTGCCAATCAAACGGAAGTCGCCTACTTGTTACGGATCGCCTCACGAAACAGAGATACCTTATCGACACCGGAAGTGACCTTTGTGTTTACCCCGCTTCTCTTGTGTCATCGCGAACTCCGGACCCCAACTTTCGCCTGTGTGCAGCTAATGATTCGTCAATTAACACATATGGAACAGTGACGCTGCAATTAGACTTCAACCTGCGCAGGAGTTTTTCCTGGCGATTCGTGGTGGCAGACGTTTCCCTTCCAATCATCGGCTCAGACTTTCTAGCTTATTATCATTTGCTACCGGACTGTCGTTATAAGCGCTTAATCGACGGCATCACTGGATTTTCCACTCCTGGCCAACCCTTAAATTCTGCACAGCCGAGCGTGAAGCTTCTTCAGGGTGATTTTAACCATTTTCATACAATCTTAAAAGAATTCCCCGACCTAATTCGACCAGCCGGAACGATACGTGAAGTCCGGCACTCTACTATGCACTTCATCCGTACTACCCCCGGACCTCCAGTGTCCTGTCGCCCACGTCGTCTTGCTCCGGACCGTTTTAAAATTGCCAAAGCCGAGTTCGACGCAATGGTGAAAGAAGGCACTGCTCGCCGTTCGGAAGGACCTTGGGCTTCTCCGCTGCACCTCGTGCCTAAGAAGTCGGATGGCTGGCGCCCCTGCGGAGACTACCGACTACTGAACAGCCGCACTATCCCGGACCGTTATCCGGTGCGTCATATCCACGATTTTTCTCATCACATCAGAGGGTGTACTACATTTTCTGTCATCGACCTGGTAAAAGCATACACCCAAATTCCTGTGAACCCTGAGGACATCCCCAAGACCGCTATTATAACGCCCTTCGGTCTGTATGAATTTCCATTCATGAGTTTCGGTTTACGAAACGCCGGACAAACGTTCCAACGCTTCATCGATGAAGTTCTGCAAGGGTTAGACTTCTGCTTCCCTTACATCGACGACATATTGGTATTTTCGCAGTCAGCGAAGGAACACGAGAAACACCTCCGCACTCTATTCCGGCGCCTCTCCGACCGGGGACTTCTCATCAACACCTCGAAAACCGTTCTAGGAGAAAACACCGTAACATTTTTAGGGTACGAAATTTCAGCCGAAGGTACTCGTCCTTTGCCTGACAGAATAACATCCCTTCAAAACTTCCCGTTACCCAAGTCTTCTCGTGATCTCCGCCGATTCCTCGGGATGATCAACTTCTACAGAAGGTTCCTGCCCTCCGCCGCATCCCACCAAGCATCGCTCCATGAAGCTCTCTCTGGACTGAAAGGCTCTCAACCTGTTCCCTGGACCCCACAGCTGGAGAAAGCGTTTTCCGATTGCAAAAACGCTCTTGGCAAAGCAACGCTTCTCACACACCCCGTTCCCGGAGCTCCGCTCGGACTATTCACTGATGCATCGAACCTCTCCGTGGGAGCAGCACTGATGCAGTTCACGAACAACTCCTGGCAGCCACTGGCATTTTACTCAAAAAAGCTGACGACCAAACAATCGGAATGGCCAGCTTACTATCGTGAACTACTTGCAATTTACAATGCTGTGCAACACTTCCGACACATTCTGGAAGCCCAGCATTGTACAATTTACACAGACCACCAACCAATCACTTTTGCGTTCCAACAAAAACGCGAAAAATTGCCGCCCATCCAGCTGAATCAGCTATCCTTCATCGGCCAATTCACAACGGACATCCAGCACGTCAGCGGAGCTGAGAACGTCGTAGCAGACGCACTTTCCCGTGTCGCCGCGCTGTCAGCTGCTCCCGTCGACCTCAAAGATCTTGCGAAAGCACAGGAATCGGATCCCGAACTACAGTCTCTGATGAAGGAAGACTCCTCTCTACAATTGGAGAAAATCGTGATTCCAGGATCCAACTTGACAGTAATCTGCGACGTATCAACAGGGAAACCGAGACCCTTCGTGCCCAAAGACCTTCGGCGCCAGGTGTATCACTCTCTGCATGGACTCAGCCATCCCGGAGCAAGGATCACTGCCAGGCTGGTTTCCACCCGTTTTGTTTGGCCCCGAGTACAGAGCGATTGTCGTGCCTGGACCCGTTCCTGCCTCAACTGCCAGCGATCCAAAGTCACCAGACACACGACAGCCCCAATAGAGCACTTTTCACCTTCCCCAGTCAGGTTTAGACACGTTCACATCGACATCATCGGGCCCCTCCCCATTGCTAAGTCTTTCCGTTACTGCCTCACTGCGACGGACCGATTTACACGTTGGACGGAGGTCTGGCCTCTGGAGGGCATCACCGCTGAGGAAGTGGCGAACGCCTTTTTCAACGGCTGGATATCACGCTTCGGTTGCCCAGAAATTGTCACCACCGATCAAGGCCGCCAGTTCGAGTCGCAACTTTTCCACTACCTTGGCACCCAGTCTGGTTTCAAACGATCTAGAACCTCAAGCTACCACCCAATCGCTAACGGGATGATCGAAAGATTTCACCGGCAGCTAAAGGCGTCTCTGATGTGCCACCCCGACTCCTCCTGGCTAGAAGCTCTCCCAGTAGTGCTCCTCGGCATCCGAAGCGCCGTGAAAGAAGATTTGGGAACATCTCCCGCGGAGCTTGTCTACGGAGAACCCCTTCGCCTGCCTGGGGAGTTGATTGCCCCGACCACGACGGAAGACTCTTCCATGGACCCATCATCGCTCGTGGACAGACTCAGAAGTCATATGGCCAGACTGCGCCCCATACCAGCCACTCGGCACTCCAAGATCACTCCCTTCGTGTTCAAGGACCTTGACAAATGTTCGCACGTAATGTTGCGGGACGACACGATCCGCGGGGCTCTGAAGCCACCTTATTCCGGGCCCCACCGCGTTGTGCAACGCCACGGGAAAACTATTTCCATCCGCATCGGGACAAAGGTCGTCAGGGTTAGCCTGGACAGGGTGAAACCCGGCTACACAATGGTCGACGAAGGCCGTGCACCGTCCACCGTTTCCCAACCCCCTGGCCCCACCTCAAAGCCCGAACCAAAAATACTGCCCGAACCGCCCGGCGGTGTGATTACTCGTTCCGGACGTCGTGTCCGCTTTCGGGACATCTTCCAAGCTGGGCTAATTCACTACCCAGGGGGGTGATGTGGCGTTGCCAACACCCGCTAGGTGGCGCACCTAGATACCGCGCGAGAGAAAGAAAAAGCATGAGAGGCCACGCGGACGCAGAGCAGCGTGCATCTCCGAATTCCATTTTTACTAATTTCATTTCTTGTCGCTCATGTTGGATCTTGTACTAAAACTGCACTTGTAAATAAATGTAAATAAATCGATGTAAATATTTCCCGATTGTGTTATATCCCACATCCCTAATTGCCCAAAAATGACTTAAAAATTACTTTTTTTACTAGTACAAGTGTGATGCGTAGTCAAAAACGCAACCACTCTCGGCCGCCAGACACCCCGCATAGAGAAAGATATATTAAAGAGCCAGACGTCTTAAAGTAATCGCTTGAAGTCCTTGCTAGCTCTTAGGCTGTTAGAAATTATTTATTCTTAACTCTCAGAATAAATTATCCAATAATATACTCTAAAAACTAGTCAAGGCTGAGTAACCTTGAATAGTGTCCCAGTTGAACGCTTTTGATATCTAACCACATACTCTTACTAAAGTGGGAACTTTATCAGTTTTTTGAGCAGGTTTTGAAAATATCATGTTTTCAAAAAAAATCCAATTTTTGATATATATCGGATGTTTTGATGTATATCTGATACTTTCAATCAGTGCAAAGTAAAGAATTTTTATAGCAAATGCATCTTCATTTTAACTTTCTGCCAAAAAATAATTTAAAAAGTAACAGAAAATTTTCTATACTAGTTAATACTAGTTAAGGATTCCGGGCTGTTGTGCCGTGGTCTGAATGGCTTTAATCCATACGTTTTGATCGCAACTGCGGCGGTCATCTTCAGTGGGTGTCGTTGATTAATTTGGCGACTGATGCGAAATTTCGAACTGCTGCAAGATTTTAAATTGAAAACGCAGCGCCCTCTACCTTCCGGCTCGGGATTGACAGATGACTGGATGCCAAAGCTTGTTAACTTTTACTTCTTCCTTCTTGTTAAAATTATTTGGGTGTTTGAAAATTTCAATGACCTCTCTATTCAATCTGGAGAAAAAATTTGAAGTCCGTGAAATTATTTACATTATTTTCATTCTTACAGAAAATTTTCTGTTGCTTTTTGATTATTTTATTAATAACTGAACAAAATGGTACTTATGCATTAACTCTACTGCAGGTACAGATTTGGCGATTAAAATGACTTTGGTGGTTTTTCTTTTTTTTTTTTTTTTGAAGATTGCTGTTTGCACTCGCTTACAGTTATTTAACTCTGCCAAAAAAAAAAAAAAGAATGTCTGTAGCTGCGGTGAAGTTAATACATAAGTACCAGCAAAATTAATATGATTTATACAATTTTGACGATGAAAATATCGTAGTTCTAAAAATAAATATCAAAATAACATAATCTTTTCAAAATAAACATGAGAAAAATACTGTGATATATATAAATTGATTTATATCCATGAACCTTGCTTTTGAGTGAAACACTCTTTCAAAATTTGAATTACAGATGCACCTGTTCATGAAGCCATCACCCCTCCAGAGTCATCATCACCAATATGCGACGAGGCTTTTTCAGCTGCTTCCTTGTTGTCTGGACAGACACCGAGCTCGGTATCGGTTTCCTCACAATCGAAAGAAAGCGCAACAGTTTCTAAAGCTGACTCTCAGGTAGTTCCTACGAGTGTTCCCGCAACGGTTGCGACTACATCCCCTAAAATTGTTGAAGTGTCTTCGATCGATTTGCAACCCTCTTTTCTTCCGGCAACCGGCTCTCCGTACTTTACATTTCTCACCACGAGCACCACTTCATCTTTTGCGAGTACAACAACTACATCAACACCAGCTGCTTCAACCACTGTAGCAACCACTTCAGCTGCTGTAGTCCCTTCAACTTCATCGAGTGTCGTGACTACTTCAGCACCCGTAGTTGTCCCTCAAGTTCCACGGACTACCGCACCGACTTCGCAACCTCCCGCAGCGGTTCCTTTGGCAGTTGCTTTGCGAGTTGAAGCAACCAAGCCCGCTTCTGTTTCGGAAGCACCTGCAGTAACCGCTCCATCCTCCCTTTTTGCCCAATCAGCAGCAAGCTCTGCACCAGCTTTGGTTTTTGGCTCAAGTGCAACAACAACAACAACAGCTGCTCCGTCTTTGTTCAGCCAACCAAATGATTTCGCTCAACCGACCACCATCAGATCATTAGGTGCGGTCACAACATCTACATCAGCACCTGCTGCTTCAACCACTGTAGCAACCACTTCAGCTGCTGTAGTCCCTTCAACTTCATCGAGTGTCGTGACTACTTCAGCATCCGTAGTTGTCCCTCCACAGACTTCTGCACCGACTTCGCAACCTCCCGCAACGGTTCCTTTGGCAGTTGCTTCGCAGGTTGAAGCAACCAAGCCTGCTTCTGTTTCGGAAGCACCTGCGGTAACCGCCCCAGCCTCCTTTTTTGCCCAACCAGCAGCAAGCTCTGCACCAGCTTTGGTTTTTGGCTCAAGTGCAACAACAGCTGATCCGTCTTTGTTCGGCCAACCAAACTCGCAACCAGCCGATTTCGCTCAACCGACCACCATCGGCTCATTTGGTGCGGTCACAACATCTCCACCAGTATTCAGTCAGAATACCAGTACTACATCGTTCTTTGGTTCACCAGCCACCACTCAATCATCCTTTGGTGCTTCAGCCACCAGTCAATCATCCTTTGGTTCACCGGCCACGACTCAGTCTTCATTTTTCGGAAAAGCCGGCGATGCTTCTCTATTTGGACAAGCCGCACCGGCGACCCAACAGTCAACATTTGGTCAACAGGCGGGACCTTTCGGTCAGGGTGCATCCACCTTTTTCTCCCAACCGTCTTCAAACCAGTCTCCTGGCTTGGGTACGGATGCAGCCAATGAGAGCTCAAGCTTTGCCAATCAGTCGTCTAATTCCGGATTTTTCGGGAAACCTGTTTTTGGACAGACTGCTAGGTACATTTTCTATTTAATGAATATATTTTTCTATTAATTCTGAAGTTATTTTTCTTGATTTTATTCCTTTTTCTCTTGGAGAAAAACCGCTTGAAGGGTATACAGTCGAGCACGCTTATTGAAAGATCGGGTTAAAGTATATCCTATTTATATTCTAAGAGCTAGCAATGTTTTTGAGTGACAATTTTAAGACGTCTGGCTCTTTGATATATCTTTCCCTATGGTCTTCTGAACAGCATGCGTCGTGTCTGACGGCCGAGAGTGGTTACGTTTTTCACTGCGCATCCCATTTTTGCTGGTACAAACTTTTAAAAACAATTTTGGGGCAATTGGAAACTTAAACCTGTCGTAAGTATGTCATGTAATATTTCGATGGAAAGCTCTATTTCTTGCGTTCACAATGGTTTTTGATTTTTTATTCTACTGTAATTAGAAAAAAAGTTGCCTGTAAAAACTTTTGTTTTTTTCTGTTTTTTAACAGCTTGGTGTTTTGTACCATTTTTGAACAAGAAATATAAAACTTGGCAGGATTACTTATCTTGTCAAAGGCGTCCTTCGCACCAATTTTTGTCAAAATCGGAAGTGTGGTGAAGTCAAAAACTTTTTTTCGTGATTGATTTGACGTGGAATTGCCCAAAAATGACTTAAAATCACTATTTTTACCAATACAAGTGTGATGCGCAGTCAAAAATGCAACCACTCTCGGCCGCCAGACAGCCCGCATGCTGCTCGGAAGAGCATAGGGAAAGATGTATTAAAGAGCGATTTCCATCACGCCTCAAGATGGTTGTTTTTCGACGTTGCTAGCCCTAGACTATTACTCTTTCATTTAGATTGCTCTGATTTCTACTCTCGGTTATTAAAAAAATGCTAAGTATGAATTCATGATTAGAATGCTTATGATATTCTGTGTTTTAAAGTGGCTTTATTTTTCTCTCCAGTTCATTTGGATTAGCAAAATCAGTTTTTGGGCAGAATCCTGCATTCCCACAAGCTGGCACTACAAGGTATTTTTTGTTATCTTCATATGTAAAAATAAATGTATGTATGTACTTATGTATGTATGTCCTTTATAGATTCAAAAACTACCCATCTGATTCCGCTAAAACTTTCACAATTTGTTTGTGTCCTCACTGGGCAAACCGAGAGACCAATTGGCAAATAAACTGACAGGTGTTGTTTTTTTTTTTTTTCCAATTTTAGTTGAAACTTCCACATAAAATCTCTTATTTTTTTAAAGGCTTTCCTCGATTTAAATCATTATTCAGTGCTTCTTAACTTTCTCTCAATAGCTAATTTTGCGTTTGATACCGTCTTTGCTTGGCCTGGTTTTCGGAGGCTTAAATAGTTAATAGTTAAATTTAAATAGTTAAGAAATGTTTCTTTCGTGAGTATTCACCCTTAATATATAATACTTTTGCTTTTAGCAAAAGCAGAACCCCAATTTTAGCAATTTCAACAAAAGAAACCCAATTTTTTTAGAAAATCATGACAGATAAATAACACATTTAAGTTTGATTTCACGTTGTCCAATTTATCTGACCAGGTTATCACAAAGAAATATTTTCTTGTATTTCGCATGTTGCATTTTAACCCGAGCATATCCACCAGTATTGAATATTATTTGATTCACCTATTATTCTATTAGTTCCTTTTTTATATCCGAGTTAGGAGTTTGTTGTTTCAGAATATGTATATACATACACTTGCATTTGTTTAATTTTTGGTTTCATGCATTATTGAAATCTGATTTTCAGTACTGCACAGCTGTAAGAACTCGGAAATGTAATGAATAATTGTACAAATACAAATGTGAGGACCAGTAACAGGCTATGGGCCCGACTGGGTTGGTCCTGGTCAACTGATGGTCCCCGATAAAGATCAATGTCCACAAGTGGACCCGTCCTGGTTTTTTCGTGTGGGCCCACTGGAAAAAACCCACTGTGTCGGTACAGTGGGTTGTTTCGAAATTTGCTGCATATTGAAAGCATTCAGTTCGGACAAACTAAATATTGCAAACATTTTGATCAACACTAAACCTAGAAAAGTTACAATCTTTAGTTTGTTGCAATATTTAATTTTGGTCAGTACCTGATCCAGAAATTGCCATCTTCCTTTCCTCACAACTTATTAGGTATTAGAAATAAAACTTCGCGTGAATTTCACTTTTTTTTAATACTTAGAAGAGCAAAATAATTATTCAAATCTATAAATTCAATTCAATATCAATTGAAAATATATCAACTTAAAAAATTCAATGTTACAATGCTGTTTCCAAAGAATTTTTTTCGGAGGTCACAATCACCTTTCTTCAGAACTCCCCTGATTCTATGGAAAGTAAAAGTAGCAAGCAGTAATTTGGTGTGCAATGTTTGAATGATTCTTGAAAAAACACGGACTTTTTCATCAATGACTGAGGTGGGCTCGGCTTTTTCGAGGAACCCTGAGTTTTTTCAAATCCTGGCTCAGAGCCTGTTGGTAATCACATTTGTATTTGTATCAGATAATTGAAAATTGTTAAAAAGAAATTAATTTATGTTTTTTACTTTATTCTAGTTCTGTGTTTGGGCAGTCGTCCGGCGGAGGTTTCGGACAAGGCTCCTTTTTCAGTGGCCTCGGGGGAAAGCCCTCCACTGAAAATGCTTCCAAAAATGTGTTTGGAGGCGGAAATGTCGAGAAAAGCAGTACAGAGAGCAGTGAGTTTTTTTTTTTCCTACTGTAATTCACATAGCTGTTGACACTTTGTTTCCTTAATTTATAGAAAAATATTTACTCCTAGTGGTCGCCTGAGGATAGATAACATAATATATTATATTTGGGGGGCCGGATAGTAGTGTGTTGTTTTTTTTTTCAAACAAATCAATTATTAAAAGTTTTTATTTTAAATCAATGATATAATCCAAACTGTAGAAATGAAATTTCTTAAAATTGGAGGGTGATATAAAATTTTTGCAATCATATTCTGTTTCAGCGCCTTGAAATCTATGAAAAACACCCAAAGTTCATTGAGGAACGGAAAATTTGTTGAAATTTGTTTTCTAATGTAATTGACAGTTATTTATAAATTATATAAATCAATTTAAAAGTTAAATTACTGTCTCCATCTTTAACCCCCTAAATGGCTGATAAAAACACTTGAAAAAAGGCTAAAACCATTTATAGTATTTCATATTTCTGTCTTTAAGTGTTAAACTATAAATTAGAATAAACTTTAAGATGGTCCTCTATTCTATGATTAGGTACTTTATATTTTTACTTGCACTTTGACTTCACAAGTGCAGTTTTATAAAAGTAGGATTAGTTGTATATTATTTTAAGGCAGGGATTCAAGAGAAACAGCACTGCGATCGCTTCGAATTGCAATCGCTACTGGAAGTGAATTACATTATCATCAACTTAACTTGGCATGACGTCACTACGGGTGGAGCCAATAAGAGCTCACAAGCACTCAGCGATCTCCTCTTATTCTCCAAGTAGGCTGTGACGTTTTATCTAGCTTGTTTTTCATAGGCGAACGTCACGCTTTGTCACGATGTTTTTATCAAGAAACATTCTAATGTAATTCATTTCCAGTAGCGATTGTAATTTGGGATAGCCTGTTTCACTTGAATCCCTGCCTAAGATATTTGTGATCAAGCTTTACACTTGATAAAAGAGAAGAAGAATTTAATTAACTTATTAAAAATGAATGCCTTGTTCTTTTTAGACTTGTGGGGCAACAGAACAGTCCATCCTACAAAAGCCATTTTGTTAGTTAATTTAGAACAAATTGTTCTAATCACTCACTTTTAACCATTTTGCAAAAAATTTCAAGACTTTTTTTATTTCTGAGGAATTGTTTATTCTTTAAAAGAATTGTCCTTCTTTGATTTATTTAAAAAAAAAAAAAACTATTTGAGGAGAGAGAAAAATCTGTTGCCAACTCAACTCTGCTCAATCAATCAATCCTCCAAGTTTTTGTTTTGTGGAATCAAATATGTCACTGTCAATTTTAAATGTTAAAACCTTTTTATGTGCAAAATTTCTCTTTCATTTCTCATGTCGGAGATGGTAAATTTTCTATCTGATAACATATTCTACCATCTTCATAGAAGAGCAGTTTTTGGTAAATAGAATTCTATTTATAAGCACTTGGTATTGCTTCTAAAGTGATGTTCTTCAAAGAATGTAAACAGAGTTCTTCCTAAAAATAAACAGAAAATAAATGAAAGTTATTTAAATTATTTAAAATATTTTGTAAATTATGGATATTTCTTATTAGATATTTTTTAAAAAATAGAATTGATTTATAAATTTTATATATTCTTTCACAGAGTTTTGGATAGAATTGTAAGATAAAATTCAACAACATAAAAAATATAGTTTTTTTTTACTTTATTATTTTTTTTCAATGTGGATACTATGATCATATAATTTTTCATCAAATTTATTACAGCTTAAAAAAAAAAAAAAAAAAAAAAAAAAACTTATTTAACTTCTGGTTTGGTTTTAAAATAAAATTAAATAAATTGAGAAAAAAGTGGATAACCACTATAGAAAAATGCTTATAAACAGCCTATTTTGATTAAGTTTATTGTGTTTGTTATTTTTACAGCAATTATGAAACAATTAAGGCTTTATTAGTTTTAAATAATTTATCTTTGGTTTAGATTAGACTTATAATTAGACTATTGAGAGAAAGTGGCCAAGTTTGTTTTGGGAAACCATTATTCTTAAAGAATTACATTGGTACTTATCCGTTAACCGAAAAATCAAATGTCGCCTAGGGAAACGAATGACAAATTCAATGGAACAAAAGTACACTTTACGGTAAACAAATATGGTTGCAAGAAATTTGGCGGAATTTTACATCATTTAGCGATACATTATTAGGCCATTTTTTGCTTGCGTTAACGGATAAATACCATTATATTTTATCTCTTTGGGGAGGGAGTTGTCAGGTTATGAATTTGGAAAAAATATGTATCAAATTACTTCGTTCCAAACATATAAAAATTCCCAGGGATGAAAATCTTCCGCGCCTCCGCGATTTTCCGCTTCTTGTAGGTTTTCTTTCCTTCCGCGATCTGAAACTTTATGTTGCGTCAAGTTTGGAAAAAATACTCATCTTTAAAATAAAGCTTAAAATGAGTTGATTTAATGTAGTGGAGGTTGAGATTACTTCCAACTTCCAAAATAATGGAAATATTTTTCGGATGCAGCAGGATTGAAAACCCAAGAATGATGTGCAATTATCGGCAGACTATGCTTTCTATTTTGGCATGCTGCCAAAAACATAAGTTTCCATTCTAGGGAGTAGAAATAAGAAAATTCAGTTGAAATACCAGAGAATTATTCAAAAAAATTGTTAAAATTATTTTTATCTGTAATGATTTATCAAAATAACTGAAGCCCATGCAATATTATTATTCCCCTTGTGGTTGCATTTGAATGTTCCCAAGGGGGTGTTTTACCCCTTTTTAGGGGTAAATCAGTGTTAATTTCAATGCAGACTCAAGTGATATGAATTGGCTCGACCATTTGGCGATATGTCGCCAAGCTTTTGGTCGCCAAGTGTTTGACGCCAACTTGGCGACATATCGCCAAGTTGGCGACACATTTGGCGAAAAAAAATTTTTTTTGAATTTGGGTTCAACTTGGCGCTATTGGCGATATTTTGCGAAAAATTCACTGAATGATATTAAAATCAGCAATATTCAGAAAATTAACCATTGTAAAATATTTTTTGCATTGTTTCGTGGCAGATTAGGGGAGTAAATATTTGAATTGTTACCTTGCTCACTCCAAGCACTTTTTTAACACTTAAGGCAACTGCTAAGAAATTTACACGTAAAAGGAAGTAGTGTGGGGTCCATACCAGATTTTTTTATCTTTTATTCAGAAAAAATCGCTTTTTATGATGAACAATGTTACAACTCAAAAGTGTCAAAAATATCCGCTAGGGAGCAATTTTTGGAGAACACTGGTGTAACTCAAACTACCTTCACTCTTTTTAAAATGACGTCATTAGTTAAAATGCCATTGGAGTCAATCATGCTGCATTAAAAAAGAGATTAAAATGCGGTTTTTTCAATGCTAGTTTCATTAAAATAGTCTCAATAGTTTTGAGCAAAAGCGCGATACAAGTTTCTGAAAAGTTAAAAATTGCTCTCCTGAAAAATGGGCTTTTTTGAGTTGCAGCGTTATTCTTCCAAAGCGACGATATATAGATTATTATTATTAGTATATATTATTTCAATTATGAGCTGTTCATTTACACATGCTTGTTTCTTTTCTGTTTGAACAACTCTAATGTTTAGCAAGTAGTGTTCTTTCTATCGGGTCATTTCTGTCTGTTATTAATTTTTGCACCCATCAGGTATCTTAGGCAATTCTGGGGCGTCGACCTCCGGGACCAAACCCGGCGGCACATTCAACGGAGGGAGCTTCGGCGGGAGCGGCTCCGTCGCACGGCCGAGTTTCGGAGCTTTTCGGGAGGCTTCCCAGAAGACCGGTACGTCCCGTATTCGTTTATTGACCTGCGTGTATGGCTCATTCCAGCGAAAATGGTACAAATCATGTCTGAGATTTTGGAATTTTTTGAAATCAATTTTAATAACTACCACCCATTAAGTGTAGTTTTTATTGGTTCTCCATTTAATTTTGTGCCATCAAGTATCCACCGATTAGGTATAATCCACTTAGAAAGGACACAAAAAACAATTATCTTTGTCAGAAGAAGGAGGAAAGGACGTGTCCCAGCTTCAAATTGCTAGGATTTTAAATGTGATTTAAAATTAAACTGAAATGTAACAACAAAATAAATGACAGTGCACTGAACAAGAGATGCTTCTGACGCCATTTCTGCAGTTTATTACGCAAATGAAAAAAAAATTCCCCAAAAAAACACTATTATTTATCCATGTCCCTAGATTTTCTATGTTTCGAATGGTCCACTCTGTTACAAGACTTTTGGAAATAAAACAAACAATTGCATTCAATCTGATATATGTTTTTAAAAATATAGTTAGTATAACTACCGTGATTAGCTTGCTACATTGAATGATGTAGTCAACAACCAGGGTGAGCCTCATTCTTTTCTTATGAAGAAGTTTCCTATTTGAACTGTTGGATGTCCACTCTGTTAGAGCCGATTTCATGATGAAAAAAAATAGATTTTTTCTTGAAATTGCAGACAGACTTACAGTTTTAGGCTGTTTTTTCCACTTTATGCTTGTTCTGTGATTCTAACTTTTCTTTATGATTATAAAGATGTTTTTAAAAGCTTATTTGTCCACTCTGTTATATGTCCACTCTGTTAAACAAAGTGATCAAAATATTTAAAAATCCTTTCATAAATGAGTCATGAACTAGTTATTTACGCTTCATTACACACAAATAAATGGAAACTCAATAAAAAAAAATGATTAGTTGGTGGATATCATTTAAATTGATAATCTTCAGTAAAGAGTTTCAGACATGATTTGTACCATTTTCACTGGAGTGACCCGTATCCCCGAATGAAAATGTTACTTTTGAAGTGTCTCTGCAATCATTTACTGGGGCCGTGTGGTCTCGCTTCCCGACCAGTACCCTCTTGAATCAAAAACTCTTGTTTATGTTAACTTTCTTTACAATGATCATCTCCTTTTGTAGCAGTTTTCAGGGGTCTGTCCAGGATTTTTCACAGGGTCCGTTTTTTGTGAAAAACTAAATAATTTTGTGAAAAATCAAATATTTTTGTGAAAATCAAACAATTTTGAAAAAAAAAATGCAAAAAAAAATTGCTTTTATTTTTCAATTTAAAAAAAATAAAAATGAATTGCATTTGTTTTCCTCTTAAAAAAGCATATTAAACATAAAAAATGCGAAAAGTCCGATTCCTGTCGCGGATGCAAAGAGATTGCAGTTTTCAAAGTGACGAGTGAATTCAAGTTTTCGAGTGAATTCAAGTGACATTAAAAGCATAAAAACGAAACATAAAATAATTTTTTTTGGTGATTTTTTTTTTACAATTGCATTTAAAGGTCAATGGTAAACATATTATTAATGTCTGTTAACACAATTAATGAAAAAATAAAATGGAACGATCGTTTAACATTTAGACTCATAAAAGAACAGTTAATTTTGCTTTAAAAATTTTAAAATAATGATCTGAGCAAAAAATAAAGCGAATTTTCATTTATTTGCCTCCTAATAAAGAGTAATTAGCTTGAAAAGTAAGTAAAATTCGATTTTCATTTCGGATGCAGAGATCGCTTTTCTCAAAATAAAAGCATCAGAAATATAAAAACGGTTTTTAATAATTTGTTAAAGTCAAAAATTTTAAAGCTATATTTCATCAGGTTTATATGATGAATGTCATTAATAATCACCGACATATTCGCCAAAAATTCGGAGAAAAAATACGGTAGGGAAACATAGCAAAACAAACAATACCAGACTTCCAATATTAACAGACGCAAAAATACATTAATTCCTTGTAAGCATTTTAAAAAAAATAAATAAATAAATGAAATAAAAAAAAGATAATTTTCCGCCAAAATAAGGTCAAAACATCGCACCAACGACGTCAGATGGAAATAATTTTTTAATTTTAAATAGCTGATCGCTCTACCCAGAAGCAATCCCATTTTTCTCCAACCCTAGCTATCTGTTTGCAGTTCTAAGTTCATTCTGCTGATAATTGCTATTATTATTATTTCCTTTATGTTTAAGTCCATAGCAGGGAGAAAAATCCTTACTCTGCACTTCCAGAGAAATCTATAACAACAGCAACATCGCAGCAAGCCACTTGATTTGCATATGATAAAACAAACAAGCAGAACCGTTAAAGCAAAACAACTACTTTTTTTAAGTTGTTAATTTCTTTAAAAGAAACCAACAAAAAGTGCTACATTCTGCACTAAAGATTTTTGCTTGCCCGAGCATCACAGGGCAGGCAGGTGCCGACTTTTTTTTTTTTCGCAAAGTTAGCGGATAAGCGATTCCCTTCTTTAACTTCGGAAAAGGCCCAAAAGTTATGGACTTTTACACAGAAATATGCTATGCATTATTTAGATTTTAGATTTTCTTCTTGAATGAATAATGTGTGAAATGTAGGTTTGTTTGATCAGCATTTTGTGAAGGGTCCGTTTTGCTTGATCGCATTTTTGTGAAGGGTCCGTTTTGCTTGATCGTATTTTTGTGAAGGGTCCGTTAACGGACCCGATTTTCCTCTGGCCAGACCCCTGGTTTTATATGAAAATCGTATCTAATTGGTAAAATCTACTTATATTAAAAACTGAGTATCTTTCTAACTATCTTTCTTTCTATCTTTCTTTCTAACTATCTTTCTATGTCACGCTTCTTTCTCCTGAACGCCAATGAACTGAAAGTCGAACCAGGTACCGATAGATAGGTAATTTTTCAAGCTTCATTAGTTTCAATCTATATAATTATACGATTTTAATTAGCGAAGATATCAATTAATAAGTAGTCAAATTTAAAGCGATTAAGCCTAATAAATGATTAAACTTCCAAAACATTTTTTCTTACCGTTGCCATTTTGAATTAAAACGTTAATTAAATTATTGAACTATTTAAAGCTCCAAGATATTTATTTCTTTCCGTTGCGATTTTAAGGCAGGGATTCAAGTGAAACACGGACGATCGCAACTCACCAATGCAATCGCAAATTCCAAAATTTGGATTCAAGTGAAACGAATTCACTTGAATTCGACTTACAGTAGCGGTTGCAATATGCAAACGCCTCGAAGCGATTGCAATGGTGTTTCACTTGAATTCGGCCCTAAATTAAAACGTTAATTAATTTGAACTTTTTAAAATGAAAGAGTGTTATTTTTTTCCATTGTCATTTTGAATACGTGTTATAACAAAATTCTAACAATTGTTTTTATTCTAATTATTAATGACAGATTTTTTCTCTGGTACCATTTTGAAAATGTGTTTTTAAATAAAATTGCAATTGCTGTTTTTAGAAGGGACTTTTTTTGGCTGCGATCCAAATATTAAAAGAACTTTTTTGTTTAGAATTTTGCAATTAATTTTACAGGAAGAAAGCGGTTTGGAAATAATTGTTTTTGGAAAGGAATTTTATTTGTTATTTAGGGAGAGTGCTAAGTATGCGCTACTTGACATCGTCTTTATTTTTGAGGAAGCATGTGCAAATAATTCGACTGATTCTTTGATGCAGGAAAGCTTTTTAGCGAGCCGCTTTAGCGGGGAGTAGTTTATTAAACTTTTCCTTGGTACTTTAAAGGCGAGCCGCCTTGGCGGCGAGTAGTTTATTGAAACTTTCCTCGCTACTGTAAAGGCGAGCCGCCTTGACGGCGAGTAAACTGTTTAAACTTTCCTCATTACTTTAAAGTCGAGCCGCCTTGGTGGCGAGTAGTTTTCTCAAACTGCCTTCACTACATTACAGCCCGTGCAACGCCGGGCCACGCAGCTAGTCTACTTATATTAAAAACTGAGTATCTTTCTTTCTAACTATCTTTCTATGTCACGCTTCTTTCTACTGAACGCCAATGAATTGAAAGTCGAGCCAGGTACCGATAGATAGGTAATTTTTCAGGCATCATTAGTTTCAATTTATGTAATTATACGATTTTAATTAGCGAAGATATCAATTAATAAGTGGTCAAGTTTAAAGCGATTAAGCCTAATAAATGATTAAACGTCCAAGACATTTATTTCTTACCGTTGCCATTTGAATAAAAACGTTAATTAAATTATTGAACTGTTTAAAATTCCAAGATATTTATTTCCTACTGTTGCCATTTTGAATTAAAACGTTAATTAAATTATTGAACTATTTAAAATTCCAAGATATTTATTTCTTTCCGTTGCGATTTTAAATTAAAACGTTAATTAAATTGAACTTTTTAAAATGAAAGAGTTATTTTTTTCCATTGTCATTTTGAATACGTGTTATAACACAGTTCTAACAATTGTTTTAATTCTAATTATTAATGACATTTTTTCTCTGGTACCATTTTGAAAATGTGTTTTTAAATAAAATTGCAATTGCTGTTTTTAGAAGGGACTTTTTTTGGCTGCGATCCAAATATTAAAAGAACTTTTTCGTTTAGAATTTTGCAATTAATTTTACAGGAAGAAAGCGGTTTGGATATAATTGTTTTTGGAACCGAATTTTATTTGTTATTTAGGGAGAGTGCTAAGTATGCGCTACTTGACATCGTCTTTATTTTTGAGGAAACATGTGCAAATAATTCGATTGATTCTTTGATGCAGGAAAGCTTTTTAGCGAGCCGCTTTAGCGGGGAGTAGTTTATTAAACTTTTCCTTGGTACTGTAAAGGCGAGCCGCCTTGGCGGCGAGTAGTTTATTGAAACTTTCCTCGCTACTGTAAAGGCGAGCCGCCTTGACGGCGAGTAAACTGTTTAAACTTTTCTCATTACTTTAAAGGCGAGCCGCCTTGGTGGCGAGTAGTTTTCTCAAACTGCCTTCACTACATTACAGCCCGTGCAACGCCGGGCCACGCAGCTAGTATTTAAATAATTTCTGTATTTTCAGCCTTCGGATCTGCTCCTTCGTTTGGCAGTCCTCCCGCATTCGGCGGCACCAGTCCCGTCGGTGGCTCTGTATTCGGCGGACAGCAGACGGCAAATTTTTCAAAGTAGGTTTTCTGTTTTTTATAATCTGCATCTTGTTTTTTGCTCATATCGTCGCTTTGGAAGAATAACGCTGCAACTCGAAAAAGCCCATTTTTCAGGAGAGCAATTTTTAACTTTTCAGAAACTTCTATCGCGCCCATTTTAATGAAACTAGCATTGAAAAAACCGCATTTTAATCTCTTTTTTAATGCAGCATGATTGACTTCAATGGCATTTTAACTAATGACGTCATTTTAAAAAGAGTGAAGGTAGTTTGAATTACACCAGTGTTCTCCAAAAATTGCTCCCTAGCAGATATTTTTGACACTTTTGAGTTGTAACCTTGTTCATCATAAAGAGCGATTTTTTCTGAACAAAATGATATAAAAATGTCATTTTTCGATTTTTTTGTGTTGCAACGTTATTCTTCCAAAGCGACGATATGGGATCTACAGGGATCTACAGTTGGGGATCTACAGGGACTGATTTACGCAGGGGCATTCGGGGCCCACAATGGAGGGGGGGGGGGCACCAAAATTCTGTAATCTTTTTTTTTTTTAACCTTTAGGAGCCGGGCGGTACACATGCTGTACCATAACTATTTTTTTTTCAGAGGATGGGGGTTGAGATTTTCACTCGAACCCTTTGGTGCCGGGGATTTTTTCAAGGTTTCATACGTCTGGTACAACAGTTTACACCTTCTCTTTTCAATGGAAGAAAAATCTGTGGTTCAACTGTCGTACTACCTGGGTCGAAAGAAAAATTTCTAAAAAACAGCCCGGTTCCAAAAGGTTAACTGGTGATTTGTGTCCAGGCCTCCTACTGAAGGGAACATTTTTTTTTTATTTGACAATTTATTTTATGACATAAAAACAGGCATCATCGCACTAAAAATTACTGATGCACAGAAAGCACACTATGAATTAATTACCTTTATCATTTGTATCATAGTTTTCTCATTTGCGACTAAAAAAATTTTCTAACATGAAAACCATACATTTATTTAAAATGTATATCAAATGATTTCTGAACAAAATATCTTACTTTAGTGAGAATAGTAATTGATTTGATAAATGTTTACTGAAAAAATTAATTTTCATTTATAGTGCAATAATTATTATCGTTAAATGAAAATATAGGAGAAGAAGTTGGAAGAAAAATAAAAAAAATAAAAGTTTATTTATCTTTTCCATTAATAGTAGCCCAATTTAATACAACCGATGAAGAAAAAGTTTTGATTCTGAAATATGTTTTTGCTTTTTGAATTTTTATGGTTTTTTGATATAACATTGTAATTGTTTTTCAATTATAAAAACTTTTGGCACTTAATGATTAACTTTTTCGTATGAAATCAATATACAGGGTGTCCACTCCTATCGTGGACCAATAGCTAATTTCTAAACCGTTAGAGATAAGCATATAGTTTATTTAGGAAAAAATCTCCAAATTACGAAAGAAAGTTTGGGTCTATTCAATGTTTTTTAAAAAATCAAATTTTGAAAGAGTTACGAAATTTAGATTTTTATACAGCCCCCCAGTCCTATCAATCATATTTAGTAAAACATTCTTGACACTGTAACGTTTAAAACTAAAAAAAAATCACTCTTCTACGACAAAAATTGACGGAGTTATGACGTTTTGAAAAATCAAGATTTTGAAGGATTTCGCATACGGTCCCTTAAGCGATCGCTCGATGACGTTACAGTGTCAAGAATGTTTTACTAAATATGATTGATAGGACTGGGGGGGCTGTATAAAAATCTAAATTTCGTAACTCTTTCAAAATTTGATTTTTTGAAAAACATTGAATAGACTCAAAATTCCTTTCGTAATTTAGAGATTTTTTCCTAAATGAACTATATGCTTATCTATAACGGTTTAGAAATTAGCTATTGGTCCATGATAGGAGTGGACACCCTGTATACGTTTTCGTTTTTACGTTCATATTTTTTTTGTGTGGGGGGGGGGGACACCATATTTATGAGTGCCCAGGGCACCCAGGTGTGTAAATTGGTACCTGGGGATCTATCGGCTTTTCAATGGAGGAGGGGGCGGGGATTGATTTATTTTGCTTACTTTTTATTATGTATACTGGTTAGCAACTATTGCTCACAAAGGTTTCAGGGGCTTCAATTCTGAAACATTTGTTTGGGAAAACTTCTGGGGGGGGCTACTCAGGGCCATAGCAAGGGTGGCCATGGGAGGCGCCGCCTGTCCTGGGATGTTTTTCACCTCCCCTAAGCAAAGAAGAAATTGAAAAAATAAATGAACCAACGGCATTTCGATCAAACAGATAAGCCTCATATTTTTTAAAGAGAAAAATTAGGTGGATAAATAATCATGATTGAGGTTGTCGACATATTTACATTTTTGATTTCGTTAGTAAAAATATCATCTTACACTGCATGGGAGGTTGAAATATGTTTTATGTACAAAGAGAGTTCAAATGCAGTGAGAGAGATTTAAAATTTTGCACTTAAATGAATGTGGTGCCCACTCCAGTCATTCCAGCTCTCACATAAATTGTCCTAGCAGAAACATCGTCTTGTGGCTCTTTGAACATCAAGTGGGGCAGAACCCCCCACATGAATTTTCACGATTGATGTTCTAAGTGTTTGAATATAAAATGAAAAAGCGAAAGTAAACAGAAGCTTTATCCGGTGATTCAAGAAGTTATCTATATCTATAAAAATAAGTGTATGTATATATACTTGTTCTCCATACAAATCCACAGTTTGCGTCAGATTTTCATCAAACTTGACACAGAGGTTCCTTGATGCCCTAGAATTCTCATAGGCGGGGTCTTGAAATTTTAAAAAGTCTAAAAAGCTGAAATTTAAATTTTTTGTCAAAAAATGACCCTTTTATAGGAATCTAGCCTATTTTGTAATCGAGATAGGCCTTTTAGCATTCAAATTGATGAAATTTAAGATTTTTAAATATGAGTATTTTCCAACAATGATTACGATTAAAGTAATGAATTTTCAACTTGAGGCTCACCTATTTCCTTTTAGCATTGAAATAAGTAAAAAACAATCATAATTCATGTAGACTTTATAAAAAGAACCACGGATTTGAATTTCAGATTTGCAATGCGACGACAGTTGCGTCTGTAATGGAGATAAGCCTTCAGAACGAGAAATAGATTTATTTCTGAGTTATAATAATTTTTACTTTGTTGGTGGGAACAATTAATAGAGAAAAGTTAATATTTTAAATTTGGCGGGTGAAATTGATGCAATTTTTTCACTTCCATGTGCATATATTTCATGCCAGTGCACACGGCAAAGCACAGACATTTTTTTATCTTTCATTTTCACCTTTCGATAAGACTGTTTTTCTGTAAACGTTTAACTTTCTGTAATATTTTAGTTTTTTTCAAAGTTTGTACCTAAGAAACAGATTGATGCAAATTATTTTATACCCATATGAATAGAACTCTTTCAAACTTTTTTTCCCTGAATGCTATGTTGTATTAATAAGCACCCGGGCAACGCCGGGTATTAAGCTAGTTTAAAATAAAAATTAAGTAGAAAATACTAGATATAAGGTATTAAAAAGTACCCTGTCGGTCCAAAATATTAATAGCTTTTTACTGAGGCCACAAACGCTTGTAATTCAAATGGGCTAGAAACTAAAAATTTTACTTTGGAAAACCCGAGTACTCAAATGACCAAAACTCATCTAAAATGCATTCAAAAATTTTCGTGAGAAAACCCCGGACCCCCTATTCCTGTGTGAATAATACTGCAATTAAATTTAATCACCAGAAGGTGAAATCAACTCTCTCTCTCTTTTTGCGTTTACCATATTGGTTTAAAAATTTAAGAGGGCCCCAGTTTCATATAGTTTTGTGCCCTATGTTGTTTGCCCTTGTGACGAGCCGGCAGCTTGACTACTCTAAAGGAAGGAATCTGAGCTGCTTCAGCTGTAAATGCACTTCCTCGCCCTAAAATTTTAGTTGCAACGTTTAATGACTGACAGTTTTTATAAATACTTAGTTCTATTTATTCCTTTTTTTTTCCTGTCCAACAAATGTTTCGGCCTACCCCGTGCATTCATGCTGGCTACGGCCCTGGGGCTACTGTTTTGAACATTGGTGTCTATCTTCAAACTTTGCTGATGAATTAATGAAAAAAGTTTACCTTTTAATTGCATGGGTGCACTATTGGAAGCAAAACCATTCTAATTAAAAATTTTACCTATTTACTGCATAGTGTTTTTCATATCAGCTGATACTTTTGAGCTGTGTGAGCAGCAGGGTTCGAAAATATAATGCTATTTTCAAAAATATCGAAAATATTTTGATATGCATTCAGTATTTTCAACCAATGCAAACTAAAATCTTTAAATAGTAAATACGTCCTCGAAACACTGTTGTTTATTTTCTTACATCTTTCTAATAATATACAGACATGAAATTAATGTTCAACTAAGCAATTTCAATCTGTATTAAAATTGCTGCATTGCCTATAATTTTACGTATGAAATAAAAAAGGAATTTTATACTTCTGCATTATATTCTGATAATAATACATTAATATATCATATAAATATTGTATCACTTTGTGGTTAGTTGAATAATAAATGAGCACTATGACTATGATTAATATTAATTTTTATGTTAAAAATATCGTGGTTGGAAAAATAAATATCCAAAATGTCAAAACGCCACGATATTTTCAAAATAAATATCATGATATATATCGGCGAACACTGGTCCAGAGACTCTGTTTTTATCTCACTATGATGTAATGTGTTTCGTTCCAGCTTCGTCGGCTCCAACTCCCCCACGTTCGGGTCCCTGGCCTCCCAGACCCCCCGGCTTCGGCAGCCCTCCCCCGCAGCAGCCCCCGGGCGGCACTTTCGGGCGGCCCCCCCCCCTTGGCGCCGCCCCGTCTTCGGGAATGCCTCCACCTTCCGTGAGTGCGTCCTCTTTTTCAATGCGCTTTTTTCGTTTTGCTTGTTTGTTTGTAACTGAACAAAAGATAAAACTCATGCTCTTTGCAAACATAAAAGTAATATATTTAGAACTATTATTAATACTAAAGGCTAAACTATATCACGTGTTGATGCATTGCAAGTGTTTCAGTTGTTTGTGTATGTAACTCTGAATGGAAAATAAAATGCTTGTTCTTTGCAAATATAAAAGTAACACATTCAATACTATTACTAATACTGAAGGCTAATCTAAAAGCCTACATGTTGATGTATATTTTAAGTGCATGTAAACTGAGCGGATATTCAATAGTTTTGAAAATCTTAGTTTCAGTTTGATTAACTCTAAAAGTATTTTTTAGTTTTTAGCCTACTTTTCGTTAAAATCAGAGAAAAGATCAGAGAAAAGGATGAAAAAAGCATTAAAAGTGGCTTAATGCATCATAAAAATATCGCCAGGTCCAGAAAAAAGTCAAAAAGGAATTTTAAAAAATGAAATAACTATCGAAAAATTAAAAATTGGAAAGTAGGGTTTTGAGATGGAGAAAAACGTGTGTTTGTCTGCCGACATGCACATCTTTAAATCACATCTCTTGCCCTCCAATAACTTTAGAATGAACCGTCCGAGGTGAGCAAACTTTTTTTTGTTGGAAAGATCTCAGCGAGTACACCTCGTTCCTGTATTTGATTTTGCGATTTGAGCAATTTTTGGTTCAACTTTGAACCGTTCAAACAACCTGTCCAGTGATACTAACTTTTTAGTGAACAGTCCAGTTAGAACAAACTATTTTGTTTGAAAGATCTTGTCAAGGATACCTCATTTCGTATTTAAATTTCAGATTTGAACAATTTTTCGTTCAACATTGAACCATTCAAACAACCTTTCCCCACCTAATAACTTTTGAGTGAACAGTCCGAATTAAAGAAACTTTTTTTGTGCGAAAGATCTCGGAGAGGACACCGCATTCCCATATTTCACTTTTTGATTTGAACCATTTTTCGTTCAATTTTGAACCATTCAAAAAAACCTTAACATTAGCGCCTATGGGGAAAATTCAAGTTTAATGTAGATCCTGAATTTAAAGGTGGATTTAGTTTAAACTAACTTCGTTAGAAAATGGTTTTGATAAATAATATATGTAAAGTACTTTTCTGAATAGGCTGCTGTGAGGACTCTGATTCCGACACCCTTAGAAAAAAATTATCCACTCCTACCATTATAGTTTTAGAGCTTTCAAATCTGACTCTACTTATCGACTTCAATTGATGACTGTAATTTTCATAAACTGACTCCGACACTGAATCATTGACTCCAACTCTGAGGCTATGGTAGAAATGCAGGCTCGGAAAAAATGACTGCGTCCTACTATTAGAATTTTTGTGCCTTTGACTCTGACTCTGCCTGTCGACTGCAACTGATGACTCCAACTTTTGAACCCCAAATCTGAATCCTCGACTAACTCTGACTCAGCAACATGGAAGAAATGCGGGCTGAGAAAAAATGACTGACGCCTACTCTTTAAAAGAAATAACTGTGCAGGCAATTTTTGTTTGTTTATTTATTTGTTTGATTTTTTATAATTTTATATATAGTATATATATATGTTGGCAGATGATTTTTTTCTAACAAAAACTACTCATTCAAGAGAGCATTTTATTATTGATTTGATCATTTATTTATTTTAAATTGTTGGTAACAGATTAAAAATGAAATTAGAGACATTTATTTAGGAATGAGTTTTTTTTTTTTTTTTTTTCTTTTTGGTTTGACAAAATGTGTTTTGATCTGCTGCTTATTTTTAATTCTTTTTATCAAAACAGTTAAGGAATTTTTCTAAAAAACTATAATAGCTGCAGTTTTTAAAAAGATGTTACATCTTTATCTATTCCTTTGTTTATTTATTACGTACCTAGTTCATCAGATGAGATAGGCTTATTTGGTTTTTAGAAATCAGCTTTATGTGCTAAAAAGGTGTGTTTGACATAATTTGCAGTGTCAGATAATTGAAAGAATATTGATCAGATGCTAAAATGCTGATGTCGATATAGGGCATGGATGCAAGACCTTCCGTCTCCGGACGGATTTCCGTATTGACAAAATCGCCAAGACGGACCATGGGACGGAAAAAAATCGATCTCATTCCTTCAAGATTAACTTCCAAAGAAAACAAAACTGAAGGGAATATATAATCAGATTTCTTAAAAGTACATTTTAATCATTATTCCAATCCAAAGCTATTTGCATCGAAGCCTTTCTTTCTCTTTCTGAATAAACGAACTGCAATGGCATAATTCCTTTGTCGGTGTCGGTTCTCTTCGACCCCATCCATTCCCTTCCCTTAACTTCATCAAATATGACCTACAATTTCGTTTATAGGATTTCATTTTCTGTGCCTCCTCCTCTAACGTCGTCAAAAATTGCCCCACCTTATCCTAATATCGCTAAACATTGCCTAAAAATAGGTTTTTTGAACTAAAGTCTCGATAAATCCCCCCCCCCCCACTTTTCGATTACTATACTTAAAACAATGATCTTGCTGCTAAAAGTAAAATTAAGCCCCCCCCACCCCCCCCCAGTTTAGACAATTTAATAAACAATCTATTTTTTTTTTTTTTTGTGTATTTTCTTGGGTATGCATGGGGGTCTCAATTATTTTCCGTCTTGGAAGCATGGCCTAACTTGCACCCATGGTATAGGGGAAAATACGCTTGTTCAGTTCTTGATAAAACTTCGTCTTATAAACTATATTTAGGATTATTTATTGTTTACATTTGATGCAAAGAGACTCGTGACCGTTACATTTTTATCGAATATTTTTGTTAATTAAAATTTAATTGATTTGTATGCGTCACGTGCGGTACGTAACAGGCTCTATGAATTAGTTAATTTTTTGTTTGATTAATTTAGTAATGACAAAACAAATTGTAGATTTTGATTGCTAAGGTTCCAATGTAAACGAAACATATTATCATTTGTTGAGAAATAATAATTTAAACTGTTAAAAAAATTAGGTATAAGTTTATTCCAAAAAAAATAATATTTTGACGTTTTTTGGACAATGGTAATTGGTGGCAAAATAGGTGTTTTTTTTGGGGGGGGGGGAGGTATTCTAGCTGTGTGTAGCTAGAATACCTCTCCCTATTCTGTGTGTAGCTAGAAGACCCACAAAGCAGGCATATTAATTGTATTTTTTGCATCTTAAAGAGAGCGCTACTTATTTATATAAGAAGCATTCTTTTTTCTCTTTTTTTATTTGATCTTTTACACTTCGTAGTTAACGGGGGCCCATATAGCTAACTTTGGAGAAGGGGCTAAGAAATTTATGTGTTTCAAGACTTTAATTTAAAGAATGAAAAATGGTATAATAAGACCGTGAAGAGGTGACACCTGTCAATCAATCAAATGAGAAAACAGTCCATTCTTTAAAATAGGTAGAAAATGGAGAAACGGAGCGTGCCATGTTTATGAGTTTAGTAACATGTTGGCACTGTGACATTCTTTGTAAAAGATGCAATAATTCTTTGCCCATATGAGGGCGAAAAAGGGGCAACATTTATGTAGCAACATTATAATTTATTACAATATAAATTGCAGTAAATATCTTGAGTGAGAGAATTTAATTTTTAATTTATTGTTTGCTAGTTGAAGTTTGTTGATGTTAATAATTGTTTTATTACTGATTATGAAGAATAACGTTCGAAATTTCTGTGACTAACACTTAGAAGTTTCAAAATCAATCGAATTTCCTATAAAAAGTGCTCGAAATATATTTTTGCTATGTGATTATTTAATATTGGAATGCAATTTGCAGCAGTAACTGCTTTTGGCTGGCGGAAAAGTAAAAATGAAATGGTTTATCTTCTTTTCTGTAACCCTATTCTCGCCAATTTTTAACTAAAATGACCTATTGGAGGCGTTGCAGTCTTTAACCAATGGCTGCTCGAAGAGGTAAAACCAAAAAGCACACCCACTTTCTTAGAATATGACCTGTCCATAAGATGTCTGCCTCGACATCACAAAATTAAAATACTTTAACTCTTTGGCTAATTTCTTAAAATGGGTGGCGTATTCAAGCTATGCTGGAGCCAATGACACTTTTGCGAATCCGTTCCGCAATTTTCCTCTACTTATCACCCCTTCACATGGGTGTAGCCAGGACTCTCATTAGGGAGGGGCAAGCAGGAGAACCCACATTGGGAGGTTGCTGTGGCTGTGACCTCCCAAAAGTTTACAATCCTCCCAAGAGTTTTCAGTCACCACATTCACCTAGTTCTCAGAGGTCACATATATATATCCTTTAGGCAATGGGCAGTACACATGTTGTACCATAAGTCCCGTCTAGTTTAGAGGACGGGGTTGAAATTTTCACTCGAACCCTCTGGAGCCGGGGATTTTTTCAAGGCTACATAGGTCTGGTGCTACAGTTTATACTTTTTCTTTTCAATGGAAAATGAATCTGGTTCAACTGCCGTACTACCTGGGTCGAAAGAAAAATTTCTATATGAACAGCCCGGATCCAAAAGGATGTACACATTTGCGAATCTGTTCCTCAGTTTTTCTTTACTTATCCCCCTTCATAAAACTCAACAATTCTAAGAAAAGGAGGTGTCAGATTATTACTTCCTTCTTCTGTTTAAAAAGTAATAAAATAAAGCTAGATTAACCTCAATTGCTGTTTATTGTTCAAGTTTTCACTTCTGTCGACACTCCCGGAACGCCTATAATTTTTTTTTCCTACAAAAGATTGAGACAAATACTTTAGCTCATGTGACAGTTATCGGCAGTAGTATTATTTTAATCTGAGTTGTATTCCTTGATGTTGATCAAAGCCAACATTTTTTACAAAGTTGTGTATTTGTAACGTTGTTTAGTTTACTTTGAACATTACTGTATTGTGTGCAACTTTTTTAAGTATTCATTTCCTCTTTCTTTTTTAGGTCAGCAATCCGGTTTTAGAAGTCCCAGGTAATTTTTTTTTTTTTTTTTTTTTTTTTTTTGCATTTAAATTTCCATGAAGTGTTTTCAAATCAAAAAGTGTTTAATGCCCTAAATACGGCATTACTAGAAGCACAAATGCGCAAGAATGCTGCTGACGCTTGTTCTGGGGTTAAAAGGAACGCCTGTTTCAATGCAGAACTTGGGAGCTTACTTATGCACAGACATGCGACAAAAGACACTTTTGTCTTTATTGGTTGCATATTGAGACGACATGCAGTTGAACCTGCCTATCTCGAAAACCTCTCTATGTCGAAATTTTTCCATTTCAATGCTTTTAGAACATAAATTTGTTTTTCTCGTGTTTATCTCGAATGATTTTTCTCGAAAACCTCTCTATCTCGAATTTCGACGACTCTCATTTTTGAATTTCATCTCCAGCAACCTTTATAAACGGCATAACTTGGAGACAAAAATCATCTTTTGCACAATCATTCAAAAACTATGTTTGTACTTAAAGGTATGCATTCACTTGCTATCGATATTGTAGCGAACTTCTACTTTTCAATCATGGATAACGGTGGCTCAGTGGTAGAGTTCTCGCCCGCCATCGGGACAACATGAGTTCGAACCCCAGCCAAGTGTTCTCGAATGTTCTATTAATTTCTGCATCTTTCCGAGTCTGGAATGTTCTAGAACTTTCCTAAATTGTAAATAAGTGGATGTAACGTTCATTCCAGGTCAGAATAAACAACCTCGAGTTGAGATTAACAATTGCTCTATTCATTGACTTCATCTACACGACAATATAGTCATCACAATTAGTAAAACGTGGACTCACAACATGTCGTACAGATTCGACTTTGTTCTAATTGCTTATTTTGGTAAATTTTATCACAACCTCTGAATCTCGAAACCTCCGTATCTCGAATTTTTCTTTTGTCCCTTGAAATTCGAGATAGACAGATTTGACTGTGTATGACTTTGGAAAGCATATGTTACATTTTTGTTAACTACATGAGGTTACAAATGATAGGATGATCAGCTAATTTTCTTCTTCACTACAGTATTAGGATGAGTAAAATGTATTTTTTAATTGTCTGTTCTCTCCTCCCAGCTCTCCGAGCGGGAATTCTTCTGCTTTTTCGCAGTGGAGAAGTTGATGGGAATTCGTGCGTGACCTCGTCTCTCCTTTTTTTAACGTATGTAAAAATGTTGATTACTTGAAGTATGCTATCGAGAAGAACATGTTGATGTATCTAAACAATATTGTTGAATAAATTCTTCAATTTTAGACTTGTGTTTTGAATTAAGATTGTACTAATAGTCTAAGAGCTGGCAGCGTTTTCGAGTGACAACTTTAAGACGTCTGGCTCTTTAATAAATCTTTCCCCGTACTCTTCCGAGCAGCATCCGGGTTACCTGGGGGGCAGAGAGTGCTTGCGTTAGTCACTCTACATCTCATTTATGCTCCTAAAAAGAGTGATTTTTTAACCATTTTTGCAATGAGAAGCTTAAACCTGCCAAAGTATGACGTGTTTTTTCAATGGAAAGCTCTATTCCTTGTCTTCACAACGGTTTTTGAATTTTTATTCTACTATAATTAGAAATGAAGTTGCGTGTAAAAACTTTTTTTTTCGCACTTTTCAATTTTTTTAACAGCTCTGCATTTTGTACCATTTTCAAAGTAGAAACCTGAAATTTGGCAGGATTACTCATTTTTTAATAGGCGTCCTTCACACTCATTTTTGTTAAAATCGGGAAGGGCGAGTTTTTTTTAAAGATTGATTTGACGTGGAATTGCCCCAAAATGACTTTCTCACTTTTTTGCTGTGCAAGTGTGATGCGCAGTCAAAAACGCAAACACTCTCGACCGCCAGATATTAACCCATTTATGCCCAGTAGCCTAAAACGGGACGCTTGTTAGTTGCTGCATACAAAAACCTGTAATGGGTATTTCATTTTACTAAAAAAGTTTTTCACGAGTTAAATAGTTCTTCTTCTTGAGAAAGCCAGTTTGACATCAGAGTTTATTTATTGACAGCTATTCTCAGACAAATCAGTCCAGCAACGATCCAGCATGGGTAGCCGCAGAAAGTAAGATTTTTTTGCGAGCTTATTTTTCATGAAATGAAACTATTTTATAATGATTTGTTTAACCCTTCACTGCATGGTGTGCCTGATCTGGCACACACCAAAAAAAACCTCATATATTCTTATGATATTTAAATGCAGTTAAACTGAGTTTAATGCTCCTTCTGGAACATTGCTAAAACAGTTTAGTGTGATGTTCATGCACTAGTTAGTTGCACTAGTCTAGGTATTACAGTTTTTGCTTTTGAAAAAAAGAGTGTCTGCATTTCCGTTAGAAGTGTGATTAGCCATTATTTCCTTTCTTCTAAAAATGTTTAAATACACTTAGTGGCAAATTTGTTTGTACCACTTATGGCACAAAACACGTTGTAGATTATTACACGTATCGGTATACAAAGCATATGCTATGTGTTTTATGCCATTTGTAGAACAAACAATTAAAACATCATTTTTGGTGCACATTTTTAAGATTAATTTTTTTCTTCATTTTTTCTGAACTCAGAGCTATTAAAAGGTAACATATGATTTTTTTCACGTAAATATAAAAAATCGTGCAGTGAAGGGTTAAAATTAATCACAGATGCCTTCTGTAATGTTACTTTGCAAAAGTAAAGTCGAGTAAGGTCGTATTTTGCTCACATATCTGCAAAATATCCCACAAACAGGACGTTAAATAACTTGATAAATATGGCAACGGCGAACTATTTTACGCCTAAAATGTGTGTAAACTATTCCATGTAAAAGTTTTAAGCAGGAAAAAATTGTTAAAAAAACTTGGGCACAAATGGGTTATGGAGCCAGACGTCTTAAAATCGTTGTTTTTTCGACGTTGTTAGCTCTTGGACAATAAAGTCTGTTACTTTAAAATAGGCAAATCAATGTCACAAATTTTGCTTTGTCTACATGGAAACTGCTAATGTGTTGGTTTATCGCCGTTGGGTGTCTGTGGAGATGATGCAAAATGTGTGACCCTGATGCACCTATTTCAAAGTAACAGACTATACTTTGTCACAGAATTGGAAAAGATTCAAGTAAGATGAGCCAATTTGAATGAGGGGCAGGGCCGCCGTTTGGGGGGAATACTGGACCTCTAGTACCCGGGCCCAGAGCTTTGGGGGGTCCGTAAGGTTATGAACATGTTTTTCCAGTAATAGTGTCAATAATTTCATCAAAAAAAAATCTCGCTTTCCATTGCCGATTCTCAATATGAAACACGCTTGCGCAAAGGTAAATGTACCGCTTTTCAGAATCATCTGGCGATACAAAAAACGTGAAAATAAAATCAGATGTACACTTTCGTAACTAAAAAAAAAAGGTTTTCCGAAACTTTTTTTCTCCTTTTTTTTTACAATTGCAAATGCGCTGAAACGATGGCATAAAAATATGCAATTGGGGGGGGGGGGTGCATGGGGGGCCCGGCATTAAAATTGGTACCGGGCCCCATCGCTGGTAGCGGCGGCCCTGATGAGGGGGGAAGTAAAAAATTTGATGCACGTATTTTGTTAGTTTCAATGGGACTCTGCCTTATTCAGAGACCAACACCCATCTGCAACAGCATGCTGATAAAATTTTACAGAATTGAACACGGTGAAATAGAGAGGAACAATTTCAAACTATTTTGGTGGGAAAGTTAGAGATAGGAAAGTGGTTCGGAAACCTTCCCTCGAAAATGCTTTGGAATTTATTCCCTTAAAACGTATTCAAGGCTCTCTTTAATGACGTTAGGAAAAGGAATCGGGAGCTGCCTCCCAGAAATTTTGTAATATTGAAGTTTAAAAAGTTAGAGTTTTTGAAAATTAAAAGCCTAAAAATGAATTTTCAGTCTGTTTGTCAATGTTATTTGAAGAACAAAGATTTGAGGGCTCTCTTCTGGATATATACTCTTCTGGATTTCGGTCATGGAAATAAGCATACAAGCTATTATTTACAGGGTTCAGTCATTAGTAGGGCAGATAATGTTATGGATCTAGGTGTCTTAATAAATCAGGATTTCAAGTCCAGTCAACAGTGCAGCATAGCTAGTAACAAAGCCAATAGGATGCTTGGGTTTATTAATAGATCTATTTCAAACAAATCTAAGAAGGTTCTTCTGCCTCTATATAGAAGTTTGGTAAGACCTCATTTGGAGTATGCTGTTCAGTTTTGGTCTCCTTATCTGAAGAAAGACATTAATTTATTGGAAAGGGTACAAAGGAGGGCTACAAGGTTGGTGAATGGACTTTCTAATTTAGACTATGATTCCAGACTTAGAATGCTTAATATGTATAGTCTTGAGCAACGGAGAACCAGAGGGGACATGATTCAGTTATTTAAATTTATCAAAATGAATGATGTTGCAGGGTTGGATTTTTGCAAGGAAAGCAGGACAAGGGGTCATTGTTTTAAGCTGTTTAAACCTCAGGCGAACCTGGAAATTCGAAAAAATTACTATTTTAGCAGGGTAGTGGGAACTTGGAACAGCTTACCGGAAGAGGCGGTAAAGAGCAATGGAGTCGATGGCTTTAAGAGGGCCATTGATCTTCATTGGGGTCTTTAATTTGACTAGGACCAGCCAAGTTGGGCCCTGAGCCTGCTGCTGGTCGCCACATTTGTATTTGTATATTTTCGTGCTATTTTAAATTATCTTCGATAACCCTGAAGAACAGGGTGAGAATTTCGAAGCTCTTCTTTCTAAAAACACATTTGAAATTTTCTTTTTTGCTTCATCTTTAAATGCGTTAGAAACAAATAAAATAACGGGAGGGAAGAGATCTCTACCGGAAATTGTGTAATTTAAATCCCTAAAATGCCATTTTCGGTTATTCTCCAAATAATTGGAGAAAAGCTGGATAAGGAGCTCTCCTCCTGAAAATTTTGGAAATTGAAGCTGTAAAAATGCAATTTTCCGTTCTCTTAATAAGCATTGGGGTGGAGAGCGGGAATTTGTTCCCCTCTGAATTTCCACTGGACTCAAAATTTAGCCTTTAATGTGGTACCGGAAAGCATCTATTTTTTCCCCCACTGGTGAAAAGATTAAAAGTTGCGGATCCGGCAGCTCTTTCATCCCCGGACCTGTGATTCCATGTTTTTTATTTTTTTTAATTAGAACTCTCTATAGGGGCCTTATTTTTAATCGCTTGAAGCTCGGAAATTATTAGTGTACAAGCGCCGAATTACGATTTACTTAATAATTTTTCTTGATTTAAGGAGATGCCAGGGCTTCCTGAGCCCACCCCTTTTTACGTCCTGGAAGAGAGATTTACTCGTATGATAACAGAAACAAGTAGATAAAAAAAAATAAAAAAAAAAAATAGGCGTTTAATTTCGCAGAATTTCCACGGGAGAGTGCGCAAATTTTTCCTCCTAGCAAATAAAATCGTTTAAAGTTGAGATTTAGGCTCAAAACGTTAAAAAAAGAAGAAGAAAAAAAAACGGAAAAGAGTCTCGAACATTCTGCATGCTTAATACTATCAAAAATCACCTGAAATTTGAGGCTTTAGAATGATTTTGAATGAAAATGCCGGGGAGAGCCGCGAAATCTCGTCCCACAATTGCGGTTTATGGAGCTCTATTTAAAAAAAGTTCCGTTAGAGACTCCTTGAGTTCCCGTTCGTTTTTAAGTTGCCGAAGATACTCTAAGCTTGTGTATTGGAGACTTCATTATCTATAATTGAAAAAATGTCTGAAGAGTCTTTGTGCACTCTTTCTCTTATCTAACCAAACAGGGGTGCCCCCCCCCCCCAAATTTCTCACAACCCTTTTATGCTTTTCATTTTTATTTCAACCCCTCTTTTTCATTTTATTTATTTTTTCAAATATTATTTATTTTCTTAAGTTATAACTATTTTTTTATATATATTATTAATTTTTTAAAAATTCGAAGAATAAAAATCGCTTTTTTCCTTCCAGACATCCCAAGCACGCACAAAAAAAAGAAAGAAAAAATAATAAAGAAATAATTTAAATTAAAAAAATAAATAATGAATAATTTTTGTTTAAAAAACTAAATAATTCAAAAGAAAAATAAATGAATAAATAATTTAAATAAATTTCTGAACGTGGGACTAACTTTTGGCCAAGTTATGGAAGAAGGAACGGGTACCCATTCCTTCTTCCATAACTTAGCCAAAAGTAACTTAAAATTAGTTTTTGAGGCAACAATTTCAAAGCATTTCTAGTAAGAAACCTCCATCTAATATCAAGGTCCTCTAAGAGAACGTCTAAAACTGCGTTTTCAGGACTATAATTTCCAAAATTTTCGGGGAAAAGCCCTCAAAGAGATGGGGGAGTTGGAGTTTTTTTTTTTTTTTTTTTTTTCAAATTGCCACCCTCCCCCTTAAAAATATTCTCACGTTTGGATCGCCGCCTAAAATGTCTTCAAATATCATTTTAAAATATATATTTAGAAAGGAGAGTCTGATTTTGAGCCTGAATTTCTCGCCCATTCCTCTGACATTACCGAAGATTGTTTAGAATTGCACTTTAAAAATTCAACGAGGAAAAATGTCTAGAAGAGCGCTCCACTCTTCCATCCTCTAAATTATTATTCTAAGCTTGGTCCCATTAGCCTTCTCCAAAATTTAAACATATATACCCCACTATTTGCCTGCCACTAGTACAACTTAGTTCTTGGGAATATAACCAAAAATGCAACATGCTTTTTCGGATATATGAAACGGTTATATAAGTAGTCTTTTCATCATCAACGAAAGGGAGGGAAGGTGCATAAAATGGAGAGAAAAGTTAGTCTGTAATGGCTTGTTTTAGCAAGCCATTCATTTATTTTTTTTCTTTTCTTGTAAAAAATAGCGAAACAAAAAGTTTTTATTTTAAAAAGAGTTTTAAAAGAGGCCCCGCCAGAGTTCTCCAATCGGGCCCCGCATTTGCTAAGACCGGCCCTGAGCACAAACTTGGCGATTTGGTCATTTTTTTTCAAAATACGAAAAAGAAGCCTTTACAAAATACTTTTTATTGGCTGAACTATAAAGCTTATGGAGCTATAATTTGGTATGGCTTCATGCAAGTCTTATATGTACATCCAAAAAATTTTTTATCAAAACCGAAGGAGGTCGAGTGGGGATTTTCTCGAAATTTGGGACACTTGACATGGAATGACCCATAAACCTTTATCACTTTCTTTTGCATTTTATTTGTGTGATTTTTTTTTTTTTTTTTTTTTTCATAATTTTTCGGCCATGGCTGCAGGAACAATTTTTATATTTTATTGTTTTATTTTTTTTAATTATATTTATTAGTCCGGTCTATACTGGGTAATATATTTCTTAAATCATTGTTATTTGGAAATTTAATCAGTACAACAGTAACTTTTTACAGTGGAACAAATAAATGTTGAAACGTAACAATGCGTTTTTATCTGCCACAACAATAGGAGACTTAACAATATTATTAAACTGACTTAGTTCGCCTTCATTTCTTTAAAAGCTGTTAAGGTTGACGTTGAAAATATTGTGCTCTCTTTTGATTTGTGTTAAGTTTTCAAACTATCGAAGATGGCGAGCATGATTTCTTACCTTTTTCTAATCTCTTTCTATTGCTTTATCGGGGCGAAACTCACCTCCTACACCGGATTTCACGATATCTCCGGATTCTTGTACAGCGTCTCTACCTTGCTGTTTATCCACGCTTTGAATTTGGTGAGAAAACACGTCAACACGCTTCATTTGAAGCCCATTCCCAACAAAAATGATGTTGGCACACAAACTGCCCCGCCAAAACCGCCACGAAAGAAAGCGGTGCCCCAAGATAATCTTTTAAAACGGGTTTTAATATCTAATGCACACAAACGCGTGTATAAATGACCTGATTGTGACTGTTGTATGTAGTGTACATAGAAATTACTTGTTTTACTCTTCATGTATATATTTCGTATTTATTTCCCTAAAAGTGGCTTTTTGAAACATATGATTGACTTTTACTGATGTTTGATGGAAAGGTGACTTTTGTTTGCTTATTTGAACATTGACTGTTGATACTGTGTGTGTTGTGACTATGGCGACTGATAATGACTTATGTGAGTGACTACTGATAACGTGACTACTGATATCGTGACTACTGATAATGTGACTACTGATAATGACTACTGATAATGTGACTACTGATAATGACTTACAATGAGAAAGATCTAGTGTATAATCACTGATGGCGCCAGGCTACCTAAGGCGACTTATACCGTATAATAATTCCCTTATCACGGGAAATAACTATCTTCTACTAATGAAATGTGATATTCACTAATGACAGTTGTGACTTGTGACTAACTTGACGATTGGCTGGATATCCACGTTTGACGGAAAGTTGACTGCTTCTTCATGGCTTCAAAAAGCTCATCTTCTCTATTGCTTTCTTCTATGCTTCTTGCTGCCTTTCTCACGACAATTTCAACTCTCAACTCTTAGCCATTTTTTAAACATTTCTCAAACGAAAAAAACGACAAATCATCATAAAAAATGTATCACCTCGAAAAATGTTTAGAATTAACTGTGATATAAAACGCAAATTTCAATACCCATTGTGACTGCATTACTGAATCAAAACTCCTATGTTCAAAAACAAATTTGATAAGAAATTGATATTTACTTCGATTCGTAACATTTATAACAATGATTGTAATATCAAGATATCCAAATAAAATAACTTTTTAAACCCCAGTTTTGGGTCTGTTGTTATTATAATGTTGTATTTTGTTATTATATGACGTAAGTCTCAAAGAAAGAAAGTGAAGCACAATTTCAAAATAGAATCTAGCAGGAGCAGGATTGGAAAACTACTCCATTCATCATCAATCATTCCAAACACGCCTTAGCCCTTGCTTGAGGCGGTTACTCACTGCTTTATATCCGAGCCCTGCGTTAAAATTTACGAGTCGTTACCTAAAGTGCGGTCGCTCGCTTGTATTCTAATATCACATTAGCTACCAGTTTTTTTTTTTTTTCGCTCTCTTTGCTCTATAAGAGGATTTTTGCCTCCAACTCGGCTACTGTCGTATTCCATGCTGATGAGTGCAAAATAAGCACGAAACTGCAGTCCATGGATCGAAATAGCCGAGTTGGCGGTGTATTGCATGTTCCTGCCTTAGCCCTTGCTTAGGGGCGGTTACTCACTGCTTTATACACATATATGTGTGTTTGTGTGGGCTATTCCCAGGCCCGTCATTTCGAATTTTTCCGAGGGGGGGAGCGGGGAAAGGGTATAGACTCGATGTAAATTGCATCTAGAAACGATAAAAACCACGCTCACTTCTATCTAATGCATTAACTTTCCAAAGCCAGGGGAGGGGGCAATCCCCCTTAAATGACGGGCCTGGCTATTCCACGAAATTTGAAAATGTCAATCTGAGCATCAAAATTTCAACATTCACCAAACTCTAAGTACAGTCGAACCTCGTTAAAGCGAACTCCGAAGGAACTTAATAATCAATCCGTCTCAAACCCCAGTTTTGTTTATCCGAAAGACAATAACTACAAA
>JAXGGA010008762.1:0-55039 GCA_038373865.1 Uloborus plumipes
AATAGTTTCGTTATGAATTGATAGGTGGCAGCATCTGTACACACTGATGTTTGAATTCCAATATGAAAATAGTTCCGTTATGAACTGATAGATGGCGGCATCTGTATGGTGTGATGTTTTAATTTTATCCTTCCGAAATTTAAAAATCAAAAGCGACTTATAGTTGTGATTGTGGCAACAAACAACAAATTTTGATGCAGAACGTTAAATATTTGATTCGGATATTATGAATGCCCGGTATAAGACACGATTTATGCTTTTAGTTGGGGATGCACCGATTAATGCAATAGGACTATATCCCCATTTGATTAGGGATGCAAGATTACTATAACATCGGTCTCTCAGCCGTTTATTGATAATCGGTAAAATTTTGCCAATTAATCGGCGAAAAAAATATTTTTAAACATCATTTTCCAAAGCATGCATTCAATAAGGAACTATGATGATATAATTTACGAACTATAAATAATTTTCTGCAAAGATTACTATAACATGTAATACGAATGTGTACGGAATAAAAGCGAAAGAAATCGTTCAAAAAGTGTGTAAAACTTAATGAAATATTAAAAATTAATCCTACAGCTGTTATTCACATGACACTATTTGAATAATTAATTAAATTGCAGGACCTCTAAATTTAAATGCGAAACACATGAGTAATTTTATTTTACTCATATTTGGCCAAAATTTCGATAAAACGGAGGAAAAATATTTTAAAAATAAAATTACTTTTAGTACACCTTGTATAAGAATTAACCGTGAAAAATATTTATAAACAATAAATAATTTTCTGTAAAGTGTAACATATAGTACGAAAATGTAGTGAGAAAAAACAAGACAAATAATTTGAAAACTATAACCGAACGAGTATTAAAAAAAGGTTGATATAAATTTCTTAATAAATTAAATTTTCAAAATTTGAATAAATATGCAATGTTGAAACATTTTTCAGGTGTCAATGTTTTTCTCCACTATCATAGTGTTTTACACAACTTTATAATTTTCGCAAAGAATAAGTTTTGAACAAAATGGGTACTAATAATTGAAAAATTAATTTAAAAGTGCACTTAAAATAGCAGGCTCACCAGTAGTGTACATAGACTTGGGCGCGCCCCCTTGCAAGGTTTGAAAGTGCGCCCCCCCCCCCTATTAAACTATTTTTTAAAAATTCCCCGTGCACCTCATAGTGCTATTTTTCTGAATTGTGCATCCTCAAACCCCGTGCTGGGGGTTGCGGGGGTGCTATGTACACCACTTTTGCTTACCACAGTCTCCCACCTGTTTCTTATTTGAATTATCGGGTCTAGTTAATTTTATTAACAATTACCTGAAAAGTAGCTAAAAGGAATCGGATCAAATTTTGAAATTGTTTTGGAGAGGTTTAGAAAAATAATCTTTCAAAAATAAATTAATCACAAGTATTTCTATAATCGAAATTGTTAAAGAAAAAAAAGTGATGGAGAAATTTAAAATATAAAAATAATAATCGGCCAAGCCGATTAATCGGTAATCGGCCAATTTGCTAATCGGTGCATCCCTACTTTTAGTCAGAGTTTCCCTAAGTGTGGTTCGGTGCTGTCATGCAAAAACGTAAAACACAGTTGAAATCGAGTGACGATCATGAGTAACGGTATTGTAACGAGTCCGTAGCACCTTCAACTTTCTTCAAATGAGCATTCCAATCTTGAGGAAGTAACTATAAATTTATTTACAAGTATTTACACTATTTACAATATGAGCAGGAAACAATTGCTAAACATCCAGCAATTAGGTAGCGAAACAGTACACTGTACTCTCAACAGTAACTCAGCACCACGTATCAAACGTGAACAGTAATTAAGCAATTACAAAAGCAAAACAACCATTCGCCAAGCGAACGAAAACGAGTCACCAGATCAAATCTGAAAACAACTGACTGACTGTGTTCAAGGCCAGCTATTTATACTCGAAACGTAGTTTCGATAATGTTCCAGCAAAATCCGGAGTATTCCAAATCATTCATAACTTGAAATAATCCAAACACTCCGAGCGAAAAATGTCTTCACGCTTATTAAATGCAGGGCAAGTGTAAAAACTACAAAACGTTACAAGGCCGGTATACAAGTGATAAAAGTGATATCTTCAGATACTTTTGCAACATGACGTCAGATAACACCAAAACTAATGAAAATGATGCAAGGCAGGAAAAACAACAACTATTTACAAGATTTGTAACACTGCCCCCTTCCCAAGGACTGCACGTCCCGGGCAGTACAATCCCCAGAAAGGAAGCAAGGGAAAATTTACAGGTGCACACATTACATGATGACCAATCATAAACATGATAAACAATAACAATGAGAACATGAAGGAAATAATAACATTGATGGAGTAATATTACAGACAATTAAAGGCAAAAGTTATATACAAAATTTACAAACAAATTACCATGGTAGCTTTAGATTTACTTTACGAACTATGGCCATAGTATGGGGCTAGCGATCATAATGGACAACCCTAGGTTTTGAATGTGATGACTTCTGGATCCTCACTACGACGTCGTTCAGCCGGTGAAGGACTGTGTAGGGTCCATCTCAATGCGACTGCAATTTGGGTGACAGACCTTTACGTCGGATGGGATTCCATAGCCACACCTTGTCACCTTCTTGAAAGTCATGACCAGTGGACCTTGTGTCGTATCGGGTCTTCATCTTCTCCGTCGCGATGTTGATTCGCTCCCGTGCGAAGTGATGAACGTCTTCCAACCGGGCCTGGAGATCCTGGACGTATTCCTCAGGCGATGAAGGCGCATCTGGAGGGAGACCGAAGACGAGATCACAAGGTAGCCGAAGCTCTCGGCCGAAGAGCATCTGTGATGGGGAATATCCGGTGGTCTCGTGGACAGCACTGCGGTAGGCCAGCAGGAACAGAGGAAGTTTCTTGTCCCAATCCTGTTGATTTTTGGAGACCATAAGCGAGAGATTATTAAGGATTGTCCTGTTGAATCTCTCCAGCATGCCGTCCGATTGTGGGTGTAGTGGTGTCATTCGAGTTTTCTCAATTTTGTGGATTTTACATAGGCCCTTAAACACAGCAGAGATGAAGTTTCTCCCCTGATCGGAATGGATCTGCAAGGGTGTCCCATATCTCGAGATCCAATTCTGGACTAGTCTCTGCTACAGTGGTAGCTTCTTGATCCGGAATGGAATATGCTTCGGGCTACTTGGTAAAATAGTCAATGGAAACGAGAATGTATTTGTTCCCATCAGTAGTTTTCGGTAGAGGACCAAGAATGTCGATCCCGATTCGTTCGAAAGGAGCTCCTACGTTGTAAAGATGTAGCTTCCCGCGGCTTCTTCTCTTCGGTCCTTTACGGGCAGCACAGGCGTCACAAGAATGACACCACTTCTCCACGTCATCCTTCGCCTTGCTCCAGAAGAAGCGCTCTCGAACCTTGTGGAGGGTTTTCAGGATACCAAAGTGTCCTCCAGTCGGACTACTGTGCAATTCCTTTAGAACGTCTGGAATTCTTGATCTGGGAAGGAGTAACTGCCATTTGAATGCTTTACCATCGTCAGATTCCCATTTCCGATACAGGACGCCATTTCGCAACTGGAGAGATTTCCATAGAGCCCAGTATCTTTTCGTTGCAGGACTGTAGATAGAAATGTCTTGCCAACTAGGTCGCCGACTGTCTTTTTCCATTAACTCTATGATAGGCTTTAGGTCTGGGTCTTCAAGCTGATCTTTTCTAACTTGGTCGTCACTCCATGGATCAGGATCGGAAGATGATGAAGTAGCAGTAACTTGACAGGCAGTAGGGATTGTCGTCCCGTACTGTTTCTCAATTCGGGAGCAATAATGGCAGTTTTTGGAGCAAGGTCTTCTTGATAATGCGTCAGCATTACCGTGTGACAAACCTTTTCGGTGCTTAATCTCGATGTCATATTCCTGAAGCCGCTGTATCCACCTGGCTACCTGGCCCTCTGGATTCTTGAAATTCAACAGCCAAGTTAAAGAGGCATGATCAGTCCGGAGCAGGAATTTAGGGCCGTAGAGGTAATGATGGAAATGTTCTACAGCTTTAACTATGGCGAGCAATTCTTTTCTCGTGACACAATAATTTCGCTCCGACTTGGATAAGCATTTGCTCCAGTAAGCGATGACATGTTCGTTACCGTCAATTTCTTGAGATAAAACAGCTCCAACGCTCTCGTGGCTCGCATCAGTGTCAAGTATGAAGGATTTTTCAGGCTGAGGATAAGAGAGAATAGGCGTTGATGTTAAAGCCTCCTTCAGCTGTAGAAATGCATCCTCGCATTCTTTGGACCATTCAAATTTTGTTTACTCTCCGTCAGCTTATGCAAAGGTCGTGCAATGTTGGAAAAATTCTTCACAAACTTCCTATAGTATGTGCAGAGCCCCAGGAAACTTCGCAGCTGATGAACATTTTCGGGGCGGCTCCAATTATTGACTGCGGATACCTTATCCGGATCTGTTCGCACACCATCAGAAGAGATAATGTGACCAAGGTAGTTCACCTCCCGACGGAACAAATTACATTTGTTGGGGCTTAACTTCAGGTTGGCTTCCTTAAGCTTTTGCAGCACCTTCCTAAGATTAGCCAAATGTTCCTCAAAACTGCGTCCTATGATGATGATGTCGTCCAAGTAGACAAGACAGGATTCATAAGAGAGTCCTCTTAACACTGATTCCATAAGACGCTCGAACGTGGCTGGTGCATTGCAGAGACCGAAGGGCATCACTTTAAACTGCCACAAGCCTTGTCCGGTTGTAAACGCCGTCTTCTCTCGGTCGTCGGGGTGTATCTCTACCTGCCAGTAGCCGCTCTTTAAATCCAGGGTCGAAAACCACTTGTGTCCGGAAAGGGAGTCCAGAGTGTCATCGATCCGTGGAAGAGGGTAACTGTCCTTCTTGGTGATGTCATTCAGGCGTCGGTAGTCAACACAAAATCTGGTGGAGCCGTCTTTCTTTCGGACCAAGACGATAGGGGATGCCCAAGGACTGGATGAGGGTTCGATGACGTCATTCTCCTGCATCTCTTTTACGAGGATCTCAACCTCTTCCTTCTTGGCGAACGGTAGTCGTCTTGGATGCTGCTTGATAGGGGGATGATCTCCAGTGTCGATCCTATGCTGCGTTAGACTCGTGCGACCAACATCTTCGGATGTAGATGAAAACACCTGCTTGAAGTTGTCCACCATTTTTTCCGCAGCGTATCTTTGATCCTTCGATAACGGTGCACTCCCCATTAATTTCGAAGTCAAGGACTCGGAAGACACAGTCTCGGAGGAATCAATTCTTCTGATGATGCAGTTTACGGGAGTACAAGTTGCCAACACTTCTCCTTTCTTAATATTCCTCGGTCTTTCACTCACATTGGCGACTCTCACAGGAACTGCATTCCTTGAAAGGTCCACAAGCGTAGATGCCACTAGTACTCCTTTTGGGCTATTATTCTGGTTAGGATATTCAATTCGGCCGAATTTAAAACTGTTGTTTTCCTTGATGGAGCCGGGTATTAGTACTTCTGTTCTAGAGGGAATCAATGAATCAGTTTGGGCTATTATTTGATGAGCGGATTTTAAGTTATTTTCGGTATTGAAAATTACTATGTCTTCCCTCGTCGAGTGCAGCTCATTATTTCTAAAGTCAATAGAAAAATCAAATTTTCTCAAAAAGTCCAGTCCGAGAATGAAGGGATCTGTAATGTCAGCGACGAATGCCGTGTGATGGTAAGTGGCGCTTCCGAACATTTTTTCTAAGTTCACTTTTCCTTCAATCTCGATTTTGTCACCTGTCACAGTTTGGAGAGTAACGCAGGGCGGCGTCCATAAGATCTTGAGTCCAAATTGACGAGCCACATCAGTCTTAATAATGGTAACGTTGGCTCCTGTGTCCACAATCATTTCGCAGGGAAACCCATTCACATAAGCGTAAATGAAGAGTCCGTTGCAGCCGCCACTTCTTGGGGAAATCTGGAAAACTTTGGGAGACTTCTTCTTTTCTTGGCGAGCTTCGCAGTTCTTTCGTACGTGGCCCTCACCGCCACATTTCCAGCACTTCAGTGGTTGTCTACTTTGGTCTTGGCGAGCCGCGATCTTCTTCAGGGTCCCCGACATCTCTTTCATTTGTCGCTCAAGTTCCGAGAGACGAGTTAAGTTCGAATCCGGGGAACTCACTTCCACGCCTCTGATTGTATGGCGATCCTTGCGGGATGTTTGCTGTGCAGCCTCGAACTTCATTGCGTAGACCAGACCGGATTTAAGATCTTTAATGTCCGCCATCCGGAGAGCCGTCTGAATTTCTGAACTTCGCACTCCGTCTATGAAGTAGTTCAGGGCCAGGCTATCGCGAATATCCGAAGGACCAGGCTATCGCGAATATCCGAAGGACAGTTCGAGAAAGCGAAGTTCAGAAATTCAGACGGCTCTCCGGATGGCGGACATTAAAGATCTTAAATCCGGTCTGGTCTACGCAATGAAGTTCGAGGCTGCACAGCAAACATCCCGCAAGGATCGCCATACAATCAGAGGCGTGGAAGTGAGTTCCCCGGATTCGAACTTAACTCGTCTCTCGGAAGATGGGAAAGCCTCTCAACGTCTGCTGCAAAAACTTGCAAAGTCTCTCCGGCCCTCTGGAGTCGGGATTTCAGCTGGAGTTGGCTGAATTCTTTTTGGCATGCTTCGCCAAAGCGAAGCTCCAAGGCCGATGATAAGGCATCGAAGTCGCGGTGCTTGTCCTCTGGGAAGGTCTGTAGTATGTCAGCTGCATCCCCTCTCAGCGAGGCTGCAAGGTGACAGGCTTTCGTGGAAGAGTCCCAGGAGTTTGCTTCTGCAACGATGAGGAACTGCTTCTTGTAAATATTCCACGAGGTCTTCCCGTCAAACGTGGCCAGTTTGATGGATGGACGAGAAGTTCCAGCTGCAGCTACACAGTCACTTGAGTTGTTGGAGGATGTTGATAACTTCGATTCAAGTTCTTTAATTTTCTTTTCCACGTGGTTTTCTACTGTGGTGATTCGATCTTCTAGAGCCTCCACTTTATTTTCCATGTTGATAAATTTAGTTTCCACCAAACTTTTCATTGACGTTAGATCACTCTTAATTTCTTCTTGGCTTGAAGTTATGCTCGATGTCAAATCACTCTTTAGTTGTTCTTGATTAGTAGCCAGAGTCGCCATATCATTCTTTATTTGCTCTTGATTTGAAGTTATGCTTGCGGTTAAATCACTCTTTAATTGTTCTTGATTAGTAGCCATAATCGCCATATCAATCTTTAATTGTTCTTGATTCGCAGCCATACTCGCAGTCATGTCACTTTTAACAGCGTTGATAGCATCAAGGAGTTTTTTTAGTTCTTCCTCCATTGCTCGAGTAATCACCATAAAATTCTGAAGTCAAAAAGTCCTTAGGAAGAAAAGTCCGAGTTCACAGGTAATTCCAAGAAAGTCCTTGAAGATGCCCCACGTTGGGCGCCAAAATTGTAACGAGTCCGTAGCACCTTCAACTTTTTTCAAATGAGCATTCCAATCTTGAGGAAGTAACTATAAATTTATTTACAAGTATTTACACTATTTACAATATGAGCAGGAAACAATTGCTAAACATCCAGCAATTAGGTAGCGAAACAGTACACTGTACTCTCAACAGTAACTCAGCACCACGTATCAAACGTGAACAGTAATTAAGCAATTACAAAAGCAAAACAACCATTCGCCAAGCGAACGAAAACGAGTCACCAGATCAAATCTGAAAACAACTGACTGACTGTGTTCAAGGCCAGCTATTTATACTCGAAACGTAGTTTCGATAATGTTCCAGCAAAATCCGGATCATTCCAAATCATTCATAACTTGAAATAATCCATTGAGAAAGTTCTAGCAATAAAAAGAAAAAGAAAACACTCCGAGCGAAAAATGTCTTCACGCTTATTAAATGCAGGGCAAGTGTAAAAACTACAAAACGTTACAAGGCCGGTATACAAGTGATAAAAGTGATATCTTCAGATACTTTTGCAACATGACGTCAGATAAAACCAAAACTAATGAAAATGATGCAAGGCAGGAAAAACAACAACTATTTACAAGATTTGTAACAGTATTTTTGTTCAAAGATCTCCCGTGTGGGTGGGTGTGTGTGTGTGAGAGAATTTGTGCCAGTGTGTGCGTGCTTGAGCTAGAGTTATTCTTGTTAGGATAATCTTAAAAAATCAAATAAACACAAATTTCGGTCAAGTGAGAGTAATGAGCAATCGTGATTGCTTCAAAAAAGGAGGAACCTTAGGTCTTAGCAGTTACTTTGCCGTTGGAATGCAAATGATTTTTACTTCAATACATTAATTAACATTGTATTTCCCTTTGAATTCTTTTTTAAGCCTGCGAATTCATATTCATTTTAAAACGAATTACCGTAAATCAGGGTTACTTGGACCCTAGGGGGTTACTTGAGCCCACTACAATAAAATGATAAAATCTAGGTTTGGTACCTACTAGTTGATGACTAGCACGTAGTTCCTCGTTTCTCCACTAGGTAGAAGCCCTCTGCAGTCTCTAACGCTAGTACCAAACCCAGATTTTATCGTTTTACTGTGGGCTCAAGTAGCCCTCTTCTGGGTCCAAGTAACCCTGATTTACGGTAATTATAATGTAATGGATTTTGTTAAAATATTATACTGATTATAATGCTCTTGGATGATTTAAGACCATTTTGGGGACTGGTACTGAAAAAAAAAAGGTTCCCGGTAAGAATACTTATAACGTTTAGTCATAGTAAAACATCGAAAAGCTGAAAACTTCGTATTTTGAGAAAGTAGTAAAGTGTCTTTCCATCCTTAAATTTCAAATTCCAAATTTCTAATAAAGTAAGGGTCTAAATTATAGTAAGTTTACTTAAGATTTATCCAACGGTGAACATGGAGGAGTGTGTCAGTAACTTGACATTATACGTAATAGTCTTTTGGGTATACGTGGATTCAATTCGTCCAGATTATGTTCACTTCGTTGGATTTAAGATCAAAGTTCACTTATGTTTTGGGAATACTGGGTTTTGATCAAATATGATTTATGTTTTAAGTTGGCCTATTAATAAATTGTGCTGAGAAGTTTTCAGTTCAAGAGTTTAAAATCCTGCGTGCATAATTATAGAGATAAGGATATTTTGATTAAAAGTTATAAAAGCTTAAAATGATTAAGATTAAAATTACCTAACTGGAAAATTTTGGAATGCAATGCCAGTTAGAGGCTGATTAAGCATGGATGTAATTTATGAGTAGAATATTTAGAATTAAAATTAATGCTTTATGTGTAACACTGTCAAAGAAAAATTTTTGTTTCTTAAAAGCCTAAGTCCCGTGTTTAGTGAAATTTTTAGATGTGTAGATTATTTTTGCTCTGAAAACTGAGTGTTATCAAATATTTTGTTTAAAGCAAATATCCTATTGCTGAAGTAAATTAAAGATATATTTCTTGCAGGGGCAGTTGGTTTTGAGCAGTGTTAGCAGTAAAAAATTAAATCTAAGCGTCATGATGACGCTTAGTATAAGTTTTTAGACGTCAAAATGAACAACTAGAGGAAATTTTTCATGAACCAAATATTTATGTATCCAAAAGTAAAGAAATGTTAAAAATCGAAATTTTCGACATTGCCGATGGCACATTTGTCTGAGCAACAGACGCGTAAAATATACAGAAGAAAATGTTTTTTTAAAACAAAATTAATTATGCATTTTAAATTTAATTTCAATAATTTATCCTTTGGATCCATAACGGATCTGATTATAATGACGCAGGAAAAAAAAATAATGCAATTCAAAAGTTTATTTTTCTTATTTGGCTCAAAGGGCTGGAAATCTATTCGTCAAATAAAAATGTTTGGTCACAAAATGCGGTTAACGACTGTTTTTATCTGACACTGGTTTCAAAGTATGTTGCCAACCTTAGTTATTTACCGTTTGTGCATACAATGAATGTTATGCTTTTTAACCTCTTGGAAAAAAAATAAGAAAAATAAAACTTTTTGCACCATTGTCTCCTTTTAAGTTTAAGACACACAAGCGTTGTTGTCAGTGTTATGAAATTTTATGATTCCCAAAGCATGTTTTTGGTTCTGGACTAGTTTGACGAGCTCTTGATTCTTACTTTTGTTGTAGTTAATTTTTGGGTCAAGTGTGTGCACCGAGTAAAGTTTTTCAACCTGTCTGAAAATTGCGTTATGATGATTAGTTTTTGCTACAACTATGCATACGTGTTTTCTGACCTGTATCACTAGATATGATCTTGTAATACGTTGACAGATAAGTATGAACAAATAAGCCAAATCTTTCATTTTTTAACCAGTCAGGTTACTACACGCTACGGTTATCGATTTAACATTATGATTTGAACGGCTTGGAGGATGAAGGGACTATGTAACCTTTTAACAAGAAGTTCTGTCAAGAACTAAACGAGCCTACTTTCCCGTACATCGACATCGGCATTAGCATCTGATCAATATTCTCTTGATTATCTGAAACTAAAAATTATGTCAAACATATCTTTATAGCACTTAAAGCTGATTTCTGAAAGCAAAATATACCCCTCTCATCAGATAAAATAGACACGTAAAAAGTAAATAAACGAGTCAATAAAGTTTTGTCGCACCTTTTAAAGAATGTTACTGTTATAGTTCTTCCGTAGAAAAATTCCACAATCGTTTTCAAAAGAAAAAAAAATAAATAAAAGTACAAAGAACTTCAAAACACATTTTATCAAAGAAAGAAAAAAAAGTCGTTCGTTAATAAAATGTCTTGAATTTCATTTTTAATCCGTTGCCAGTTGTTAAATATAAATAAGGAATAAAATGCTCTCGTGAATGAAAAATTTTTGTTGACAAAAAAAAATCGTCTGATAAAAAAATAATAATAATAAATTAAACAAAACAAATAAATAAACAAAAAATCGTCTGCCCAGTCAGTCATTTTTTCTGAGCCTGCATTTCCGCCATGTTTGCGGAGTCGGAGTCGGAATCAGAGTTCTCACAGAAGATTATTCAGAAAAGTACTTTACAATACATTATTTATCAAAACCATTTTCTTACAAAGTTAGTTTGAAGGAAATCCGCCTTGAAGTTCAGAAACAACATTCAATTTAAATTTCTCCGTAGGCGCTCATGTTAAAATTTTTTCTGAACGGTTCATCATTGAACGAAAAATGGTTCAAATTGAAAAGTGAAATATAGGAATGAGCCTCTCCGAGATCTTTCGAACAAAAAAAAGTTTATTCAATTCGGACGGTTCACTTAAAAGTTATTAGGTGGGGAAAGGTTGTTTGAACGGTTCAATGTTGAACGAAAAAAATGTTCAAATTGAAAATTTAAATACGGTAATGAAGCATCCTTGCCGAGATCTTTTGAACAAAAAAAAGTTTGTTTAAATCGGACTGTTCATTCAAAAGTTATTAGGTGTGAGGGCTTGTTTGAACGGTTCAATGTTGAACGAAAAATTGTTCAAATCGGAAATTTAAAAACGGGGATGAAGTATCCTTGCCGAGATCTTTCGAACAAAAAAAAAGTTTGTTTAAATCGGACGGTTCACTCAAAAGTTATTAGGGGTGAGAGCTTGTTTGAACGGTTCAATGTTGAACGAAAAATTGTTCAAATCGAAAATGTAGATACGGGAATGAAGTATCATTGAAAAGATCTTTCGAACAAAAAAAGTGTTCAAATCGGACTGTTCATTCAAAAGTTAGTATCGCGGGACCGGTTGTTTGAACGGCTCAAAGTTGAACCAAAAATTGTTCAAATCAAAAAATCAAATATGGGAATGAGCTGTACTCGCCGAGATCTTTCCAACAAAAAAAAGTTCGTCCAAATCGGAATGTTCATTCAAAAGTTATTAGGGGGGGGGGGGGGGGGACAGACAGACAGACCGACCGACAGACCGACACACAAATTCCCCATCTCAATACCCTACTTTCAAATTTTTAATTTTTCGATATTTATTTCATTTTTTTGTTTCTTTTTGACTTTTTTTTTACTTGGCGATATTTTTTGGACTTGGCGACATTTTTTAGATGCATTAAGCCAATTTTAATGCTTTTTTCGTCTCTTTTATTTTTAACGGGAAAGTAGGCTAAGAAATGAGCACTCTGGACAATGGTAAGCATTGGATATAGGTAAGCAAATAAAACTTGGTACATCAAAAAGTAGATGTTATTAGACCTATTTCATACTCACACTTAACGATAAACCAGGAAACAAAAAAGCTGCAACAACTGCAACAATAAAACTTTGAACTTTAATTGCTTGCAATTTCTGTTGTGTCACGTAACCCCTTCTCCCAAGCCCTTAATTTATCACATCAATAGTGAGTTGAAAATGTTATGTTTAACTAACTACCTTATATGTTGTTGAAAGTACTTGAAACAAAGTAGGTAAAAACTTTGACGAAAAGACAATGAGACTTTACTTTTGGTGAATTTGAGAAACTGGGGAATAAGGGAACTTGTTAGGTCACAAGTGTGGTGAAAGTAAAATTGTAATCAGGGAAAATAGAACTCTCGCAGAATGAGAAAGAGAATGAGGGAAAAGAAAACGAGTTTAACTAACTACAGAGGAAAAAACATCATTTATTTGTGGCAATTTGCAGTGAGTTGTTGGTTAACTAAAACTATTCCGAGAATATTGCTGAATATGTAAAACCACACTTATGTATAAAAGATTTTAAGAATTTAAAATATGCACCGAAACGTAGAATTGAATACATTTCGTCTCGAGTTTCCTCGTGAAGATAATGTAACTGTCAACACCAAAAATGCGAATTCAAATCAGAGAAGTTGATGACTCGCGTTCTCCAACGAAAGCGGTTGCATTGATTCGAGAAAGAATCAAAGCTAGTTTGTAAAATGTCTAGATTTTAGCATAGAAAGAGCATTTGAGGTTGGGTATGGCCATTAGTGTTAATCTAGTGAGAAAAGAGAAGAATTTGTTTTTGCTTTGCTGCTTGTTACGAGATACCGTATTGCAGCCGTTTTTAAAGCCTGATGTTTGTTTTATTCCGATATGCAATGTGAAATGTTTAGTTGGATTCATGTGGCTTTCATCCAACTTTCTGTGTTGTTTTTCTAAAACTCAATATCTATTTCTCCATTGTTTGATCATTATAGAGAAATTTATAAATTTTATTGTCAAAACAACACCTTAATTATTAATAATGTTAATTTAACCCTTAACTTGTGAGAAGAATGAGACTTATGTATTCAAGCATTTCGTTATGTTTACATAATATCTTTACATGCATATGTATGTCTCTTACGATACTGCTTCAAGTAATACAAAAGTCATTGGATCATACAAGCACGCGACCTTAGAGCTTTTAAAACCATTCTTTCTCTTTTCAGTGCAAATTGACTTGCTGTTGGTACAAACTTCTAAATTATCTTCTGTAAAAGAGAAAATATTTGGTATGTACATAGTCAATTTCACCAAACTAGAGACATCACACCAAAAAAAAAAAAAAAAAATCAATGTACCAGTAATTTTTTATTTCATATGATGGAAAAAGGAAAGAAGTTCTATAAAATTACGTTAAAAAGGCTAGAAACTCATTTCTTGTTCATTTTAGAGGTAAGTGTAACAACACCATTCACAAAATCTTATGTTACAGGTACTAAATAATTTCCATACTTTCAGTTTTAGAGATTTTTCGATGATGCAAGGTATTTTCATGAAGTCTAAGATCTCTGTTTTGAGGGTAAAAACGCTGTTTACTTTTTATATTTTTAGTTTGAAGAGAATTTTAAGTTATACATAAGTCATTTTTTTTCAATGTCTCTTTTGTGTAACATCAGTCACATTTTTTTATTCCCCTTAATTTCCCACAAAAAAGTTCCTCACGTCTAAATTAAAGTGTGGGGCATTAATGTATCACATCTAGATATTTTAGACCAATTTTAAAAGTAGCAAAATTTAATTCCTGGATAGTGCTGAATTTAAAAGGTAAAAATTTTGTCAAATTGTAACTTCAGTCACCGTGGAATGGTCCACATCATGTACGTGCATGGTGTTGAGCTTTTCTAAGACTGGTGAGATCTTTGAATGTAAGAGGTTTTTCCTAGGTTTTGAAAGCGTTTTTATTTATAGTATTTTTTTTCCTTTTTTATTTTTCGTTGTCTTTGTTATTTTAGAATGATAATTGACAGCATATTCAGCTTACGCTTGGTGCTTCACTTTTTCTGAATTGCGGGATTATTTTGTTAATTTACCAACTTTCACATCAGGTTCATTGTGACAAGCTAACTATTTCATAAAAATTCTCAAATTGTTGAAGAAGTACTTTTTGTTGAAAACAGCCCCATTAAAAATGCTAGTCTTAATTTTTATAAGAAATTATTAATGGTACAATTACATATAAGATGTATAATAGAGTTAAATTCTTTTCATCATTCGAGCAACAGTAGTATCAAGAAAAAGCCTTTATGAAATCTTGGACATTTTGGTGAGCGGACGTTGACATTTCCTTCTTCCTAGACGATATTACTAACCTTCTTAAAGTGTGAATATTTTTTATTTTCGTAATTTGATGGATTACTTCACTAAAGAAGTTCTTCATCTCCTTGATCGAGATATTTAGTTTTTGTTTTCTTACTCTGTAAACGATCAATTACTGTCTACATTTTTAAGGCAGTGACATTGATCTGGTTTGTCACAATTTATTTTGCACGCAACGGAAGGATCTCATTTGAAATATAATTTCTTGTCTTGGAAAACATTAAACTTTTAGGGGAAAAATGAACTTTAACCACTTCCCTCACGAATATTTTTTTGGAAAAAATTGCAAAAAAAAAAAAAAAAAAAAAAACAAAAAAACACTTTTTTTTTTTAAATTTAATTTTGAAATACAAGAAAATGAAGCAATACAAATAAAATATGTAGGTTTCAAGTTGAATTTTTAATTATTTATAGGCGTAAAATCAATTAGTTTCACCCGAGTTTTCTCGGGATAATAATTACCTGCAACTCATACGAGCCCGAGATCACTCGGGATAATCAGGCAAGCGGTTAATGTACCATAAGAGAGTTAGAAAGTCTGACATTGGTTGCCTTGCAAATGCGGTCTACTTTCTTTGCAGAACGTTTTCTAGATCTTTACTACTTAGTGAGATAGGTAAAAAAAGAAGAAGCAATAAAAATAAAAATTTAAGCTTCTGAATTTGAAAGAATCAATTTTCTCAATCAAAATTTATTTTGTTACTGACAATTTTCAACCAAAAATTGCAGGGAGTCTGTTTTTTTTTTTTTTTGTTGAAATGTTCTTTTTTTTTATCAATCTTCTCGGATCTTCAGTTGGAAACTCAGTGCATAGATAATTTTCCATAAGCTTCAGTCGAGCATTTAAGATTGTTATTCATACTAAATTAGATGAGAGGAGGGTATTATGGAATACTATTTAGAATTATCAAAATAACGTTTTGTTTTTTTTTTAATAAAAAAATTCAAAATCATCATGAGTATATATTAAGACTAATTGTAATGAAATGTGTTTTGTAAAAAAAAATACTATTTATTTCTAAAAAAAATTACAAATGGAGACTAAGATGAAATACTCGGGTAATATGGAATAGGTGGTGTTAACCATTGAAATACTAATTAACTTCATAAAATACTGTTATCAGACCACAAATACAAAAATTAAATCATCAAAAAAAAAAAAAAAAAAAAAATACCTGATGTCAAAAATTATAGCTACATACTTAAGTGTAAATCATTTCTGTTTCGAGTCTACTCACAGAAGACACACATGTAATCGTCTTGCTCTGCTCCCGTGCAGTCAAGGTGAGCCCACAGACAACAACTTACGCACTGAATCCAAACTTCACCTCGTTGATCTTGAGAGAAATTGCCGTCGCAATAGATACATTCAGCGTTTTTGCTTTCCTGTTGCCTTGAAATACTTAGTATTCCATAATACCCGACACGCCATCTTGGGAAATGAATATTTAAAATGATGGGCCAAATATATATATATTGTAAGCTAAAAAGCGACTACAGTATTAAAAACTACAACTATTTTAGTGTACATTACGGTTAACATCAATACTTTAAGTCCTATGTATACTAACAGATTAAAAATTTGAAAACTTACCTCCAAACTCTCTTGAGAATCAAAAACTAAACTTTTTTTGTAGCACTCTGATGACAACAGTAAGCGGCGAACTCTTACTGCAATGCATCATGGGAGTCCTTAAGTAGTTCATGTTATTTCCACGATATTGCAGCACCGAATGGAGTAACAACCTCGGGATTCCGTATTTCCCGACTATTCCATAATACCCTCCTCTCCTCTATCATACACAAAGAACGCAAAAAAACACAAAAATTTTCAGTTTATACCGTAATACCTTATACAGCGTCAAACGTCAAACAATGTTTTAAAAAAATAGATAAACATAGATACAATAACAAAAATTATTCAATGCAAAAAACAAAGCCAAAATAAGTAAATAAGAATAAAAATAAAATTAAAATAAACTTTATTTTCTACTTGCGAGAAAAGCATATGATCGTGTTTATTACCAGAGATATGATTTTCCTCTTAATACTTTAGCTTTCACAAATTTCATTCGCCACTCAATAGCAATGGATCAGGGGAATCGTTATCTACTAATCACAAAGTGAATAAAAGGAGCTTACACCATAAGGGAAATGAGTCTACCGTCAAGTGAAAGCAAAGAGCAATCTTGATTGTACAGGGTGACAAGAAATAACTTGGACACACATTGTACATTATAACTTTAATACTAATGAAAATATTGCAATCGAACTTCAAAATAAGTAAGAATACATTATTTCGTCTAATATATTTAAACGTTTTTTAAAGTGGCTGCCTTTAGCATTGATACAGAGCTTTAGACGTGTCACAAAATTTTCGGCTACGGGCCGCAACTCATTTATTGATATTTTATAATTTTTCTTCCATAAGGATTTTTGTAGGGAAGCCAAAGTTTTATGAGGTTTAGCACACAACACACCCTTGTCTTCAAGATGAACCAAACAGAATAATCCATTGGGTTCAAATCTGGGGAATACAGGGGCCGTTCTTGAGCTCCACTAAAGTTCGGAAAATGTGTCTTGCATCAATCTTGAGCGTTTTAGTTCTGTATGCAGGTGCAAAATCCTGTTGGAAGGTTCATTTTTGGTTTTCAAAGAATTTTGCTGCCAAGGTAAGACAACCTCGTCCAAAATGAGTTTTTGGTATGACAGCTGATTAATTTTTATCCCTTGATCACCAAAAACAAGTGGTTTTTCCCACTTGCCCATATCCCATCTTAAACCAATGCAGATAGGGGTCGTTGACGCCGCCAACAAATCAAGAAGCTCCAGGTGCTTCTGCTGACCAAACTCGCATCATTACGACTATTTTGAGCTTGTTCAATTGAGAACAGTTTGTCATTTATGATGACCAATGTTTGCCATAGATCATCTGCGGCCCGCTTTAACAGTTATCTTCTTTTTTGAAGTCTTGTGCGTTTGTTCTTGGCTGTTAGCTTTTGAACCTCTTTCATTTTGTAAGGGAGAAGATCAAGCTCAACTTTTACCATCGAACGAGCAGTTTCTCTACTGATCTTCACCCCTCTAGCAACCTTTCTCATTGAAATCATAGAATTTCGTTAAACTCACTTTTTGATCACTTTCCGGTCTCTTGATGTGTTTTAACTGGGTTTTCTCCTTTTTTCTGACCTGTCACCATCGTGTCCGAATTTTTTTAATCTTTTAATTGTGTAGGAAACCGTCTGCTTAGCCACTTTCAATCGTAAAACAATTTCACATATTTTCATTTCTTGCTGATGTAATTCACGTATGGCAGATCGTTTGTGAACCATAATAATTATCCCAACTAGCTTACTTACACCTATTTAGTAGCTTTCTAGATCGATTTCCTATCACAATATCATTATAAATTTAGTGGTATTTACAGATATTTAGCTTGAAACTTCGTCCAAGTTATTTCTTATCTCTCTGTACAATTTTTTCCCATCAGTGTATATCAGAAAGGAATTTTTTGTTCAAAAATGCCAATATTGAGCTTGTATTACATTTCAGAATTACTTATGTATATTTTACTAATAATTTCCCTAGCCTTTTTCGGCTGAAAATGTACAGGCTAATGATGCCATAGGCAAAGACAACAGTTATCGGTAAATATCCATTATTTACTGAAGCATTTTCTGCTCAAAAAATCCTATTCGTCATCTTTATCGTAAAACTTGAGCTTTAATTAGCATCCCAAAACCGTAAATTGTTTCCTTAGAAATAAACAAATATTTCATTGTTTAATCTATAAAATTAATTACCCATGAGTTGAATAAGAAGGGAGGGGTTGAGTCTTTGAAGCAAAAGAACAAAGGGATGTTCTAACTAATTGCCGCTGGAAATTTATGAAAATTTTGAATGCACAAAACATTATAAGTTGTATTTCTGGTTTTATCGCAAAATTTGGAATCTAAATAAAATGTTTACTCTTTTTCAACGAGGCATAATTTAGAACCCATTCTTGAAAACTCTCCAGAACATGATTTTTTTAAAAAATGTTGTTGTTACGTTTAATATAAAGTTACTAAGTTCGTGAGAGTTAAATTTCAAACGTTACATAAAAAAACAGCTTAGCTACTTGGATACTAGTAATAATATTACGTCTTGTAATATTGCATTATAGGTATTATTAATTATTTCTGCATGTATATAAAACTATGGAAAACTTTTCATACATTGAGCAATAGTTTTTAAAATTTTCAACGCAGTTATGTTTCAACTGCTATAAAATAAGAACCTATTTTGTCCAATAACTTCATTATTTTTAAATGCGTTATCATTAAACCGTTTTCTCTAAATTGGTTTAAAAATATATGTATCAAGCAAGCTGACGGCAAATGAAGCGTTAGTTTTCAATTAAAAATTTAATCAGCCTTTTCGTGTACCATGAAATGATCAAAAATTGCTCAATTAGTCGAATGCTTTTTTACATAGTCTAATTAAATTTGGATATGATTTTGCGTTGAGTTAACGATTCTGCGATGAAAATTCAATCTCATTTTATTTTTCTTTTATGTGAAGCAAATAATTAAACTCAGAGGACATTCAAAAAGAAAAAAAAAACCTTCTAAATAATTTACTTCGCTTAAATTTCACTAGTATATATTTCTCTCTACATTTCTGGCTTTTTTTGTCCTGTTAACTTTTTTGGACTTTTTAAATGTCTAGTACACTAGTGAATTCGGAAAAAAAGGTAGAGTCACTGTAGCCAGTACAATAAATGTGTTTTCTCTTTTTGCTTTTGTATTATACGTATTTAGAGTAAAAGAGCAACTATAAATATAAGACATCAGAATAAGTGACGATAAATAAAGAAAGTGACACTAAAAATACTTCAATTTCTTTATTCATTTCTAGAAGTTTTCCCGAAGTTATTTATAATAATATTTAATATTGTAATACACTTGCGGAAAAAAAATCCCAACACCAAGAAAGTCTTGCGCTAGATAAACGAAATTTGGTAGGCGTGTTTATACAATTGAAAGATGACATCGATTAAAATTTCGCACTCCGCGCATAAGTATGGCGCAGCTGGTGTCACTCAGAACATGCAAATAAGGCTTGTTTTAAAACCGTGTTGCAAAGCTCGTGAGTATTATTTTTGCATGAAATTTATCGCATTGCTTTCATGTTAGCGAAGAAGCCAGTATTAACAGCTCACAGAGTTTGAACGAGATCGTAAAATTTGGCTATGAGAAGGTGGATTTTCATTTCGCAATATTGCAAAGACTTAATGGGAATGTTTCCACTGTGCATGATTATTGGAAGCTATGGTCAAGGAATGGTATTAGCTCAAGAAGATAGAGTTCCGAGCTGCCACGTGGCACGACTGACAAGAAAGATATCCGAATCCTGCGTACGGCTGTGGCGCATCGTACTCCATCTGCGGTGGACATTCGAGCTGCAGTTAGTACCGTCGTGACCCAAAGAACGGTAAGAAATCGCTTACTTCAAGGACAACTCCGAGCCAGGTAGCCTGTAGCCGGTATTCCATTGACTGCAAACCATTGCCGTTTGCGACGGCAGTGGTGTCAAGACAGAGCTCACTGGAGGTCGGAGTGGAGATCTGTTGTAATTTTTGATGACAACAGATGGCTGCATGTTGGTCAGAAGGAGGCCAAGGGACCGCCTGCATCCAATATGTCTGCGGCCTCCGTGTGTCCATGTGACACACGGGACCTACATTTGTAGTTATGGTCTCGGGAGCAATTTCCTATGACAGCAGGAGCACTCTTGTGGTTATCCCAAACACACTAACTGCAAATTTGTCGTCAGTCTGGTAATTCAACCTATAGTACAGCCCTTCATGAGTATCATTCGAGGCGGAGTCTTCCAACAGGATAACGCTTGCCGTCACACCGCTGCTGTGACGCAGTGAAAATGCAGTATGAAACAGGAAGCATAAGAAGAAGATTAAATACAATCTCTAATTTTTTAACTTACTTTATGAAAACTAACTATTGAAATAAAATTTTTTGTAGCGAGTTGTATTGACTTTGAAACAAGAGCTGCCACTTTGTTACGTTTCAAATGCGGCATGGGTGTTTTTTCCGAAATTGCTAATGTATATAAAAGTAATATATTAATTTGACTACAGTTGTCAATTACGGTACAGTTTTTACAGTTAAAAATTACGGAAAATTGGAAAAATGGAGGATTACGGAATACGGATATATTACGGATTACGGAAATATTGGAAAAATGGAGCAGCGCACCCCGAATTTCCAGCCTAGCTGGCACGAGATAACAACGACAACAGCTACATTTGTTTTAAAAATTACCACATTCATCAAGATTAGCTCTGTTTCAAATTATTCGCAGACAAATCAAAAGCGTTTTATTGTCATATTTTAGGATTTGCAGTACTGGCGCTGATGTTAAAAGATTCTTGTGACTTTTTTTTCTGAACTTTTACTCCAAACGAATTCGCTTTCTCGATTAACGAGTGGTCTTCGCGGTCGGACTTTAGCAATCCTTTTACTCGAGAGAATAGGCACACGTGGGTAAAATAAGAACAAATGAGGTTAATTTCTCACTGATACAAGGCTTAAGGATCAGTAACTTATCCGTGAAAATTTTTTGGATGGGATCAATGTGACCAGGCTGAGGCTCCCCCCACCCCCCTTTTTTTTCATTCAATCCAAGTTTATTTGAGGGCTGTAGTGAGAGATTTTATTTTGGGTGGTGGGTCAATTTCTTCGAGGCGATAAAGAAAGGGAAAAGGGGAGGTTTGAACTCCCTCCGAAACTTTTTTCACAATTAAATTTAATGAAGGCGTGGGTTACGTTTCATCAAAAAAAAAAAAAAAAATCTTGATTTTGGGAGGGGCACAGGCCCCTTGAGCCCACTCCTTATATACGCCCTTGTTCAGGATCAACATACTGTATTAATGCATTTTTAGAAAAATTTAAAAAAAAAAATGCTTCAATTAAATTGTATCGTAGACCCTCTGTTTATTTCCAACTTCCCCGTATTGTTAGTGCAAACTCCCTGGAATCAAATCAATGTATAAACATTCAAAATATACATAGCCAAACAAAGATGTGAAGAAATAGGATAAATTTCAATAAAACGCAGTAAATTACAATCCACACCCAAAATAACAGTAGAAAAATATTTTTGGAAAAAAAAAATGGAACCGACTTCAGTTGGAAATTGGGCTAAAAAGTAAAAAATATTTTTTTTTCTTTGAACACCATCGAAACTACTTTTAAACATAAGTTTTGAAGTCGGCGCAAAAACGATAGGTAAAATGATATTTAACTATATTTTGCCAACATTTTTCAGAGAAACCATTGAAAATAAAAAGCAGAATATTTGTACCATTACTCGAATGTGTGGTAATCAATGAAATGTATCCATTAAAATTTATATTTATAGTTGAATTGTAGTTGCGTATGATTCTATACATTGTTTTTGCGCCGACTTCAAAACTTATGTTTAAAAGTATAGTTTCGATGGTGCTCAAAGAAAAAAAATATTTTTTATTTTTTAGAGCAATTTCCAACTGAAGTCGGTTCTATTTTTTTTTCCAAAAATATTTTATTTCATCCTTTTTAGTGTAAATGCACTTAAAATAATCAAGTTATAGTTAAAAAACCATGTAGCTGTTCAAAAAAATCCTTGCAGACCTGGATTTGATCTCATTCCATCAGGAACTTCAACCTGACGCGTTTAACCACTTGACCATCGGGGCGTTCATTGAAGTAAGGATTTACGATAGCAGATATTGTTTTAAATAACATGAAATTTTAGTTTTTCGATCATAACTTTTTTCCTAGTGAACAAATATCGTCATATGAGTAGATAGTACCTAAGTTACACCATCTCCTATCGATTAAAAAAAAATCGTCCAAATTGGTTCAGTAGATCAGATGTTATGTGCGAAAAAAAAAAAAAAACATACATACGCTTTGAATTGAGAACATCCTCCTGTTTTGAAGTCGGTTAAAAACAACACCAAGCTGAGTGCGTAATAAAAACTGTATATTTACTTAAAATAGGGAGGTTAAACAGAAAAAATTTCGTGCCCAGTCTACGTCAACTTTAATGAAGCATCAGATTTCAATTAAAATCTAACTGATGTTTTCTCCACCGCAAAGTAAATAAAAACAAGTTAATTAGGTTAATAGTTTTTTCAGAGCTAATTAAACTTCAATATTTGGCTGCTCAATGCATCTAATAAAGATTTTTTTTTCTTTTTCTTGCTCTTTATTCCAGCGAGTTTGCTCAACTAAGATTATATTTTTCTTTACGGGGGGCATGAAAATGATAATTTTTCTTCATCTTGAAAATAAATAAATAAAATCAAACAAAAATTAATTGTTCTTAATGCTGAAAATATAATTTGGAGGCTCTTTTTTTTTCCAAAACATTTTGATAAGGAAATGGTTCTTGTTAATTTTAACGGAGATGCGTTACCTAGATATGAGGGCCCATGATTTTTTAAAATTATGTATAGCAAAATAAAGGAATGAAAGTGTTTTCAATTCAAATGTTTTGATTTTTAATAGTATTGGAGAAAGGAAGTATTAAGCACATATTACTAAAATTAGAAAGTTTCTTAAGTGATGAGTCGTTATCTCTTAAACGTATATTCTGTCACATTATAAACAGCGTATACTGAATAAAATAAATGTAACAGTATACGTATATGCTGTTACATTTATTTTATTTGTTCTTTTTTTAATTGTATCTTAGTAGTTTTCACACCTCTGTTTTAAAGTAATAGAGTAATGGAAGAAAATTACTACTTACAGGAAAAAAAAATGGATGCAGCAAAGATAGCCAAAAAAAATTATTTCAAACCGATCCTCCCCCAAACTAAAAGTAAAGCAACACGTGAATAGTTAATGCATTAATGCACTGAATGCACTTGAAAAGTAATACATATTGCTCTTTTAAAGAAGAAAAATACATGAATTAATGGCATCTAGAATTCCGGATTTCCTGCTTTCTTTTCTTCTTCGGAAATTTTCCGAAACGTGATATTCATTTCCAAGATTTCCCAAAATGCGTCAATATTCAAAAATATTAATAATTAACTAATTATTTTTCCGTATTAATAATAATAATATAAAATAAAGGTATTCAGACAGTCAAAAATATCCTTCATACATTATGTTACAAACTACAAAAAAATGTAATAAATGTTTCATTCATCTTCAACGTACAACCTAATTAGACTATGCATCCACATTTCTGGCTTGTTTTTTACGCTGTTAGAAACAATAGAACAGCCGAAAGTGCTCTCTTTCCTAGTGTAACAATGAAGAAAAAGCAATTTAAAAAGACGTTTTTTGAAACATCAACAATCGGCCTTGGTCCCCCCATTATTGAGACAAGTGCGTTTCGCGAGCCCTAGCTGAAGTTTCATCCTAATTTTTCAATATAGAAGAAAATAATTATGATAGCAAATGATTAGCAGTTGACTTCCAGATGGTGAACATTTTATCGTTTAGTCATTAACAAGAATGGATCTTTGAAGTAAATGTGAAGAACTATGATTTCCGTGACCTGAAAAGTTTGGGAACCACTGCATTATACTACAGTTGAAAGGAAGCTATAAAAATTGCCTGTCGTGTACAAAATAAATTTCTCATTAATAGCTTGAAAAAAAAAAAAAAAAAAAAAAAAAAAATAAGGAAGGGAAACGCTTTCTCCAACGTACACTTGTCGAACCAATGTAGGTTGCTTCTTCATGAGATGCTTAGTTTTGGAACACACGACTCGAAAATTAACGTTATTTTATTAAATGTACCCAGTGTCCCTATGGCATAAGTATTACTAAATATAAGATTAATATGAAAATTGAAGGGCTTGGAGGATGAAGGGGCTGTGTTACATTTTGAAAAATGAACAATCTGGACCAGTGGTTCCTAAAGTCATCCACAGGGACCCCCAGGGGATCTCGGAGTTTGGAAGGGGTCCATATGAAGGAAAGAAAAAATTGGGGGTTCACAAGATGAAAATAATGGTCCTTTTGTTGATGCACCAAATTCACTCTGCAAAACAGTCTTCTTTTTTTCCTTGTACAGCTATTCAATGTAAGTTAGTTAATTTAAGTTTTGTGCCATTATTTCTATGAAAGTATGCATAAAAATGTTACGTTTTTCTCTTCATCTGTTTTCTTTACACTTAAATTTTAATTTTTTACTTTGCAGTAAAACTTGTCAAACTGAATCTTTTAGAAAGTTATCATCTGGTTATTTTAGAACATCAATAAATGGAATTTAACCATTTAATTCCCAATTTTAGAATGCCATAGTTATATTATTACGACTCCTGATTAGTTTTGGAACTACCCCAAGGAGGTCCGCGGGAAATTCGAAAACTAGGTAAGGGGTCCACGGAGCAAAAAAGTTTGGGAACCACTGTTCTGGACAATAGTAAGCAATGGATACAAGTAAGCAAATAAAACTTGGTACATCAAAAAGTAGATGTCATTAGACCAATTTCATACGCACACTAACAACAAAACCAGAAAACAAAAAAGCTGCAGCAACTGCAACAATAAAACTTTGAACTTTAATTACTCGCAATTTCTGTTTTGTCGCATAACCCCTTTGTCTCCCAAGCCCTTCAATTACGTTAGTAATACACTCACACATATGTTAGTAAGCATAAACAGAGCCGTAGTGGCCCTGATGTGTAAGGCGTTGGATTTGTAACATACAAAGTCGTGGGTTTGATACAGGACGATCATAGAAGATCCCCGTGTGCGCTGATAGTTACTAGTTCATATTCACTAAGTCCTCCAAATTTCCGCTTTGAATAATTTTTTCTAGAGTGCTTTTTTGCGGTTGCTCAGCTCCTGGTCTAAATAGAAAAACAGGCTGCCTCCACGTAGGTCCATGTATAGGTCCATAAACACAATTACAATAGCTTAATATATTTATGTAAATGAACTTATGCGAATTGTAAATACGTAGTAAGACTACTTAAGAAATTCAAAAAGACCGTTAAATTCTCTTTTTAAATTTTTGACAAAATAATATGTACTTTTCAGCAATATCTGAATTGTATGAAAAGTTTTATATCTATGAATATCTTTTGGATCTTGAATCTAAAGCTCTCTTTCAATAATTTTCATTTATGTTTGGAATACATTTAAAAATAAAATTACCCATACCTTCAAATAATGTTAAGAATACTTTTAAGAATCCCGGGGAAAAAAAGGTTCAAAAAGATTTTTTTTACTCTTTTACGTTTTATTCCGGTATTTCATTTAATGTATCTCTCGCTTGAAAGATTTTCTCTTTTTGTAAATTCATTAGTGAAGCCGTATTTCTAAATGCATTTACAAGAAACCTTTTGTAAACCCCTTAAAGGATTTTCTCGGAGACAGAAATAGAAAAGTACGAGGAATAAATAAATGAATAAATATATATTTTGAAGCTTTCTTCATCAGATAATAGAAGTAATTATCAAAAACAACAATGCGATGTGAAATGGAAAAATGGCTAAACATCCATGTAAGTTGTAATAGCGGCTGTATCGATTTTGAAGAAAATGAAATCGAGTTTGAAATATTTGGAGATTTTAGCATAGAAAATACATTTGTGGTTGGAAATGCCATTAGCGTTAATCTGTTCGCAACAAAGAAAGATTTATTTTTTGCTTGTATTTTGGAAGAAAAAATAAGATGAAATATTAGATAAACTCTAAGTTTTGCGAAATTCCTTGCGCCAAATTGTGAAAAGCGGAGGAAAATTTTAAAATCATTAAATGGTTTTGCTTTCTTTTTGAATACAATACTCAGAAAATGACAGCTTAAGGAAAATGTATATGTCATGATATAGGAAGGTTTTTTGAAGATAAACAAAACTAATTTTAACTCTTTGAAGAAGATTAAACAGTGATTGTCTTTATAACTTGAAGCATAAATTAGGGATGCACCGATTAATCGGCAGTACCGATTAATCGGCCATAATCGGCCACTTTGCCGATTATTAATAATCGGCAAAATTGGGCTGATTAATCGGCTGAAAAATGTATTTTTTAATATTATTCTAAAAGTGTCCCTTCACTAAGAAACTATGCTTGATTTTATTGACAGTAATAATAATTCTCATAGTTGATATTAAGTTTTTAATAAATTTATTCTCCTGCTTTGAATAAATATACACATCGACAATCTTGCAACATTTTTCATGTGCGATAGTTTCCTCCTTAGTACTGTGTTAGGTAACCTCTAATTTTCAAAGAATAAAAGTCTTGAATTAAATTACTACTGATAATTAAAATTGAAAATTAAAAGTACTCCTAAATTGTAGAGTGCTCACCACAGATCCTCCCCCCTTTTTTTAAATTTTTATGTCCAATTAATATAATTAACAATGTATTAATGTAATATTATTGACAATAATATGTAAATCGGTTCTAAGAAGTTTAATAAAATACTGAAATTAGTTTGTGAAAAATAGGAAAATGGAAAAAAAAATCTTCTCAGAAGTAAATTACTTACAATTTCTAAACTCGGAATTGTATAAGAGAGAAAAAACAATGATTGTGAAATCGTAGTATTAAAAACAATTATTCTTACCATTAATCGGCTCAGCCGATTAATCGGCCGATTATCAACAACCGATTAATCGGTAATCGGTAATCGGCCAATTTGCTTATCGGTGCATCCCTAGCATAAATTATATACTCAACGCGGATTAAGTAGCTAAAGTGCGTTAACTATTACATCATACCATATGAATTTATATTTGTATCAATCAATCAATCTCTGCGAATATGCGATTGATTGTATCAATTAAACTATGTATGAAATATAGTCGAACCTTGTTAAAATGAACCCCAAAGGACCCTTAAAAGCTATTCATTTTAACCGTATTTCGTCTTATCCGACGAACAATAAACAACAAACAGGCGGACGGGGATCGGAAATAGATTTCCTTTGAACTGTAATTCGTTATAAAAGTGTCCGAGTTAACGAGGTTCGCCTGCAATTTTTTTTTAAAATGAAGCCAACTACTTAAATCCTTGCCGCATTACATTGACAATACAATGGAATATTGATTATGTACGCGTTTTGTGTAAAACAATAGTAATGCGTATTAAAAGATGCATAGATAATACAATAATAGTTAATCGATTAATCTATCAAAGTTTCATTACATCCAGTGTTAATCGTCAATAGGAGATCATTTGTTGTTGTTGTCTTGTACCAACTATATTACACTGCAACGTTTCTTGATAAAAACATCGTGACGTCAGCGTGATGTTAGCCTATGAAGAACGAGCTAGCTAAAACGTCACAGCCTACTTAGCGAATTAGAGGAGATCGCTTACTGCTTGTGAGCTGTTATTGGCTCCGCCCGTAGTGACGTTCAGTGTCAAGTTAAGTTGCTGTCTACTATAGGCTGACATTTCGGGGTGCGCTGCTTCACTTTTCCAACTGTACCGTCATTTGGTGGGAAGTCAGACTTCCACAGCACACGCATACCATAGGGAATATTTTCGGGTAGGCAAACTTTCATATCACAACAACACATTAACACAAAGAAAGGATAATGACAGGAGAGATAATAAACATCCATGCCCGAGCCGGGATTCGAATCCGTGACCACACCATCCGAACTAAACTTCACTGATCACTAGACAAGATGGCCAGCCAGCAGATCATTTGATACAACTTGATGGAAATTTCTTTCCTAAAATTTTAAAACCAAACCAGGTCGTTTGGTCTTATTCATGCGATACTCTTGGGGCAGAAGATAAGATTACTCGCGGGGATGCAAATGCCTTTCCAAGTTATCCTTAGGTGGGAAAAAAGAAGAAATATCAAACCTGTGAAATAAATGCAAGCAGAGAAATTACAAAATCCATTGTACAAAAAGATCTCAACACTTTCATACAGATGGCACAAGATCTTATTGCCTCTATAATGCATATAAGATCCCGCTTAACCAAGAACACATTTCTGACTTATCAAGCGACATTAAGGTGTTTGCGTCACATTAGGAAGCGCCTGTTAAGACAGCAGCTTTGTTCTGAATGGTGTTGCAAAATTTGTTTTATATGCAAATGATTTCTTATAAGGGTGAAAATAAGAAATAGTGTTAATTAAAGTCACAAATGAATTTCCCAAGAACTTCTAATTAAAAAAAATTCCACATGGTAAACTGCGTCACACATATAATACATGACAAAATTTTCAGATTTTACTTTAATCTATGACAGTAGAGCTCTTTTTATTTCTTTAAAATCACGTCGGCAGCGCGCCACACATTCGAATCGCAAATTAAAACAAAAAATCCTGAACACATGTTTTATAACATCGTAACAGAAGCAAATTCTAAAGGAAATAACTTGTTTATGTTCATCTATGAAGATCAGCTGTTGTGTTTTAGAAAAAATTAATTTAGATTGTTGAAAAAGTTATTTATGCTCGTCCAAAATTTCCATGTTATGATGGGGAGTGCGGACTTCCGATACGCTTATTTCTAGACTAGTTCGTGAAAAAATCATTTGGAAACATTTTTAGACAGCATCTTTCCTTTAATAAAAGACTTTAAATGCTGATTGCAGTCTCCAATTTCTATAAATCTTCATTCTTTTTCTGTTTTGATTGCAGTTACTTGTATTAAAGAAATAATAAATTATTCTCATGGTTGACGACTGAGTCTATAAATATTAGTGAAAAAGAGAATGTGAGAAAGAAAGTGGCGGAAAAAAATAAAAACCCAACACAACATAGGCTTTAAATTCTGAACCTAGAAGAAAAGACATAAAAGTTTCAAAAATAAATGCTACTACTCAAGGATTTTGGAAAAAACGCAATTATCTGAAAGATCACCTGAAATAAAATCGGAAAAAGTGCTTAAAGATCTTTGAAGTATGGCATTGAATGAACAGAAGTGCAATTTCGAAAATACCAATATTTCTCAGAAAACGTGTTTAAAGTTTGAATTACTCTCCACAGCTATTAAGAAAGCAAATAAGCTGATTTTCTTTTATTTTGAGTTCAAAAATACGAATAGATTTTGTACTTTTACAGATTTTGGGAGAAACGCCATAGAAAAAAAATGCGTTACTCATTTTCTATCTGATTGCAAACCACAAGTTGATTTTTGCTGGTTGAAGATTCTGAAAAGAGAAAGAAGTTAATTTGATTACATATTTTTTTTTTGCACAAAAACAAAGTTTGTTTTAAAAGGCAATAAATTGCTACTTAAAATGCATTTATTTGGCAATCAATAAACATGCTTTGAATAAATTAAGACTCTGTCTTTGGTTTTAAAAACAAACTGAAAAGTTTTCTTTTACGTATGAATATAGGTTTCAAATTACTGAATGAAATAGAGAAATATAATGATATAATGAAATTTTGTAATTTGAGGCATTGAGTATCAAATCCAGTTCAATCCAACAATTTTTAAAATTTCCTTTTTTCTCGCAGTTAGATACTTTGTGGTGTATAATACTATGATACACCAAAGGAATTCGGATAGCATCTAGCTCATTTAGTTCTGTAGCTGTAGTTTCGTCATTGTTAAAAACTCATCAGCTAGGAATAGTCAGTAACGGAGGCAAATGTCCTCTCATTGTCACTGAGATTACCTTCAAATGTAAACAAAATTAATTTACCAAACTAAAGAGCGCCCGTAAAATATGGTGAGGCTTACTCCTCAAAATTTTAAGACTTGCGTCTTCACCTCACGTTCGAAGAGAACTTCAACCAATGAGGTCCTCCAGAACACCACTCCACTTTTTGTTTCTTGACATAACAATAAGGGCCCTGCTCCACATCAGCGGAAAACGCGACCGAAACCGAAGGCAGAAACCGAAAATGGAAAGTACCCGGATTTTCGGTTTCTGCCTTCGGTTTCGGTCGCTTTTTCTGCTGATGTGGAGCAGGGCCCTAAAGCTCAACGAAAAAAATACCAAAAAAACATTCATTTGCAAAATTTACTCTCTGAGTCTAAGTTTGAATTTTCACAGGAGCAATTAAAATATATTTAGCCGATTTGAAAATTAAAATTGTTTGCGATATCTATCCAAATTTAATAAAGGAAAATGTATTATTCATTAAATGTTGCAGAAAATTGCTATGAACGAGCTCTATCCTTTCATTTAAGTTTTAGAATATAATAAATAAAGGCGCTCTCCATATTATTTATTTTTTTAATTTATTTTTCACTACATTTCTTTTAACCTTTTAACTAATAAATACGTAAAGTACTTAAGTTTTGATGCTGATTACGTAGTTTAATATTTGAAGAAAGTTTTCTAACAGACGCTTTAATCTTTGCTTAAGTTTTAATGAGCTATTTTCGTATTCAAATGACATTTTTTCCCTTTGTTCTTTTGTTGCGTATTGTCTGATTAAAATGTTAACTAAAACTACATTTTCTGCATAAATTATGACCTGTACGCTATCGAAACGTTAAATGATGTTGTTGAATCCATTAAAAGCATTTCATTATAATTCCAGTAATACAACGTTAGAATTGACTTTAAGAATAAATATTTTTTTTTAAATTTCAGACCATATGGTCTGTAATTAAAATTACTTTATCATTATAACCTTGAGCTCTGCCTAAAAAAATTACGAGTGGTACCGTACCAAGTGTGGTCGCTCGCTGGTATTCTAATTTCACATTAGCTACCAGTTTTTTTGGCTCTCTCTGCTTTATAAGAGGATTTTTGACTCCAACTCGATTACTTTCGTATTCCATGCTGATAAGAGCATAATAAGCACGAAACTGCAGTCCATGGATTGAAATAGTCGAGTTGGCGGTGTATTGCATACTTTATCATTGTTTTCTCGATAAATAGTTTTCCTCCGAATAAATACGTAAACGTCTTGAGGTGCATTTATAAAGATTTATCGATGAAGTTAACTCTTTTCAAGTATTTAAATTTATGCATATTATTCTAACACATTTTTCAAATAAAAAAAAAGTATGAATTTTAATGAAGATTTCAAATGAAGAGAAACCAAATCTAGAAATTTGGTGAAAGCATTTTTCTTGGAAAAAAAAATAATAATAACAAAATGCGTTTTACATGTAATGATGTAATGCACCACCAGCTCGATTATTTATGCCGAGCTGGCAAATATATTTGCCTCCAATTTACGAGTTGAACCGTACTGTTTCTATTGTCTCTCGCTGGCGTGCTGATTTTAGTTTAGCTACCAGTTTGTCCCGCACTCTTAGCTTCTATAAGGCGATTACTGCTTCTGGCTGCGTTACTGTATATTTCAGACTGATGCCGTTGAATATATTTCAGACTGTATATTTCAGACTGATGACTGAATAAGAACTAAACTGCAGTCTCTGGAAGTCGTAACTGAGCTGACTATGTATTACATATAGTTCAGCCTTAGCTTAAGATTAGGGGCGGTAACTTACTGTTTTTGAGCAGTAAGCTACCGCTCCTAAATCATGCGTTTGCTTTTTATTTTTCCAAATTAAAAAATTCATTGTAGTTAAACATTTAATGAATAATTGAAAATGTTTATACACTAGAACAATGATTCGGGTAGATAACAAAAAAATTCCTTCATTCAATTTGATGAAAGTCGTTCTTTTAATGGGGCTGCGTTGGCTACTAAACGTTTGCAGACCTAGTGCCTTCCACGAGACCGGCACCCTTTCTTCCATGTCGCACCACTATAGGCAGGATGCCATTACCACGAGATTTTCGACGCACAGTTTCCCCGCTAGATTGAAGCAAGTGAGCTCTATTCGATGCAAAACTGCACTAGGGATTTAATTTTGCCAAGATTGCTCCATGCCAAACTAGTATTCGAGAGATCTTTTACACGCCGCATAATCATACGACAAGGACGCTGTCGATTTTCTGCATCTTGAAAATCCACCGACTAGAGTCGGGTTTGATCCCGCGCCTTTGGGCGTGCGAGGCCAGCGTCTTAACCACTGCACCACTCTGTCGGCATTTGATGAAAGTAAATACACGAAGGAATGCAAGTAGTTTTGTTTGGAATGTAGGGAAGCATCATTTTAACCACTTATATTCTTCAGAGGCTAGAGAACTGAAAAGTTCAAAAGCATGAACATGAGTCGCAATTTTATCACCATGATATAGTGATTCCGAAAGGGTTTCCTGAGATTGTCCACAGAAATCTTGTCATTACCACGAGGTTTCAGTAGTATCTCCTTAAATACCTTCAATTTCACCAAACTGACACCCGTTTCAGTACCTCAATGCTGGCACTGAGCTTAGTGATGTATCACTAATGTCTGCGACGACACTTGAATTGGCAGTCTATTTCCTGGCTTCCTTCTGTGTTAATATTTTACCTTGATTGCAGCATGAAATAGAGTAGCTTCAGAAATCCAGATTTGGAAGGTTTAATATGATTTCTATTTATCAGATCAGGGAAGATTCAGATCCAAATTAATTTGTGATCCTTTCATTTTGGATTATTTTTCCCTTGAGTGAATTTAATTTTACATAGCATAACTTCCTTTTAATATGCAAGCAAAGCATTTTTTGACAGTATTATTCTATACATAATTTTAATTAACGGAATTAAAGTTTAATATAAAGTTTGAATTTTTTGTAGAGCTTCATTTTCAACATTATACAGAAAAAGCAGTTACTTAAGGCGTTTATTAATTAACTCGATAAATTTATGAGCATAAAGTAGTATTTTGATGCTTATCATTTTGAAAGCGTTATCAGCTTCGGCTTAACAGAGCCTGATTTATCGTCATCAATCACAATGTAACTAAGTTTGTAATAGCTAGTTTGATGCATGAAGTGAAATTTTTCTTTTAAAGATTTTTTTAAATCGACTTTTAATCCATAAGATCTAAAACTGATTGATGAGGGTACAAATCCTCTGTTTATATGAACTCAATATCACCAGAGAAGTAATTAACTTTTAAAATACTTGCATAGCGAATGCAGAGAAACATTAACGTACCGGCCAATAAGATATCATTAGAAAATAAATAAAATGGAATTTACCATAAAAGGCCAAATTATTTAGGGCACTACTCAAATTCTGGTAATTTGCAGTTTAGGCTATCTTTTTTGAAAGAACAAACCGCAAAACATAAACTTAAAAAAAAAAAAATCTGCATTGCTCCTGGTATCATTGTAATTGATTTTTAAAATTGCAACAATACCAGTCTGCATCATTTTACTAAGAAGAGCTGTTGTTTCTGTTTTAGCCATCAATGTGTAGAAATGGTTGTCATGAGGCTATATTAAGTTCTTTAATAATATTTTCCCGAAAATTTTGGTGTCAGCTGTAGTCAATATGCGAGTAACACTTGTAAATAAAATAATTTTGCTATTGTTTGCAATTAAATTTGAATATTGAATTTATAGTATAACTTGATGCTGCCAAAACCTTGACTGCAACACAAACAATCTTGTCGCTTAGGACAGTGGTGTCCTACCTGCAGTTCGAGGATCAAATGTGGCCTGTGAAGCTAACTCATGTGGCATGTTCTTTAGTTCAATGTTACAAATCGAAAACAACGTACTGGGACTTCTGTAAACAACCGCAAAATTATCTTAGACAACCCGGCATCAACCCTCGCCAATAACAGTCAAATATTTTTGATTTTCTAAATTGGTTTCTATAGAACCGATACAAACTTCTCATTAATAAAAACTATCAAGTTGTAATGACAACAGCAGCTTAGTTTGTATTTTCTGCCACTTTCCATGTTTTTCCATGCTATTCAGATAGTCAACTTTAAACTCGAAAAAATTATATCTGTTCTATCCCGCGAGATGAATCTGAAGATGAAGTGCGGCCCACGTGTAGTGAAAGGTTGAGCACAGTTGTTAGGACAGCGGTCGGCAACCTAAATAAGCTGAAGATCTACTTTCCAAATATGGTGTGAATGCAAGATCGACTTAAAGGGAATGTGGGTTATGCTTTAAGTTGAGACTATGCTGATCCTAAATGAACTCTTCTTAAAAAAGATATAGATATCTGTTAAGTTGCAGTTTTAAATAGCTAACATAATGTTATGTTCACCTACATTAAAATATTTTCTGGCACATTTCTTGTTTTGAAACTGATAAAATAGTGACCATAAAGAGTTCCTTTTGACAATAAAAGTTTGAAAACTTGTCAGATAGCTTTTGATTTAGACGTCGAACCTAATTTTAATCTAGAAATTAATGTTTTTTATTCTACTCAGACAGAAAGCAACGTACAAAAAATTGCTGTGATTGACTCAAAACGGGTTCGAGATCGACCAGTCAATCGCGATCGACGTGTTGCCTACCGCTGTCTTAGGGGATATCCACTAATAATGTCCCTCTTTGAGGAAAGAGGGGAGTTTAAGAAAAAGTGACAAAACTTGTGGCTAGGTTGAGAGAAGGGGTTAAAAGGAATGTGACATAATGCATTTTTTTCATTACAACGTGTGAATAAAAATAGGATCACATGGAACGAAAGGGATGAGGGGGTGAGGTGAAGAGTGACAAGTTGTGACAAAGGGGGAAGAGTAATTAGAAATGTTGAAAAAAGTGTAATATCATTTGTGGATAGCCCCTTTTTTAATATTCGATGTGATTTCTTTATCAGTATATGTGAAGCATTTGTGCTATTACTGTAAATTTCAATTCTATTTACATTTCTATATGAGCATTTTAATTAATCGTAACTTTCCACTTTTACTAAAATAGAACTTTGGTTTTGAATCAGTTGTGTGTTTTAACGTTTAATGGCAATTTTCATTTATGTCCTTTTTAGTTACGTGAAATACGATACGTAGCTTGGTTTTATTAAAAAAAATGCTTTTGAAAGATAAAAATCAGGCAATTGTGAAAAAAGCAAATAACGTATTTGTTGGTAGACTAATTCCTGTCTCTCAAAAATATTAATTAGTCTATTTTAGCCAGCAAGTTTTTAAATTTTTGTTTCATTCAAATTCACCACAATTTTTTTTTTCAGTATTATTTTATATTTTTTTACCGAAAGTGTTTGTTTTCTTAGAGTTCAGACACGTTATTTATAATTAATTTGTTGGAAGTCTTTCTGTTGGAGAAATCAACATTACTGAAAATCTTTTATGTACATCAAATGAAACAAAATTCAACCATTACGCAACGATTTTTCAAGATTCATAAGAAATTCAAATGATTAAAGTTGAAATTCTGACAAGAATAAGAAATTCAAATGATGTAATGTGATGAGGTTGTTAAAGTACTCAAGTTTCCTAACATCATCATTGTTAAGAAAAATTTTCATGTTTTTCTTTTTCTTTCACTATTTGAAATTTTGATGTAAAAACTTCAAATTTCGCCATAAGCAATATTTATTAACTCAAAATATGACCAGCCGACTAGCTAAGTACATAAGTCTCTGCTAAGCGTTATCTTTCTGACTGCTTATCAAGAACGACGTAGTTATCTTTAATTGTTGTTATTTCTCTACATTAACGGACAACCTGCTCAAGCTTAAGTAATATGAACTAAAACAAGTAATCAGTTTAATAACTTGCATCAAGGGGAAAAGATTATATTGGAGATTTGTACTTCACAGTCAGAAATGAATACCGATTGTGATTTTCTGAAATTGAATGATAGATTAAACGATGGTCGTTGAGCTCGAGTTTGACTACCTAGGGACAATAACAAACTTTGCTGATCAGAGTTTGATTTCATTTTATGCAAAAAGTAATAAACGCAATCTCAATAACGAGCAGCTAACTTAATATCTGTTCACAAAGAACTAGCAAAAGTTAAGTCATTTGCCAATTTCTGAGCTTTAGTTCAGATGAAAAACTGACGTCAAAAATTCTAAGAGCATCCATGTAGCAAGTTTTTTTCTTGCGACATGCCACACTTACATAGTAAAGCCAGATGCATAAATAACCTTGCTATACTCTATCAGTACTAGTCTACACTGTAAAAAATAGATGTTGTTTTTACAGTATAATACAGCTAATTTTATAGTAGCAAACTGTAAAAATTGCTAATTTTACAGTTATGAACTGTAAAATTGGTAGCTTTACACTGATAAACTGTAAAATTGCTGCTTTATAGTAATAAATTGTAAAACTGCTAAATTTACAGTTTATTACTGTGCATTTGACAGTTTCAAACTGGAACCTCTGCTGCTTGTTTTTTACTGTTATTTTTAGTTTATTACAGATAAATTTGAGTAAAAAAATAAAATTATGGTAATAAACTGTAAATCTGCTGCTTTACAGTAAAACAAAATAAATTTGCTTATTATACAATGTACTACTGTACATTTTATAGTTTTAAACTGGAACCTCTGCTGCCAGTAATATACTGTAAAAACAACAGTTATATTTTTTGCAGTGTAGCATTCAGTTTTTAAAGCAAGATAATCCTCTCAAAATTTCAATTTTCCTTTCCTCTGCTCACAATTTATTTGAAATTAATACTTTTATTTTACTTTTGCCAGGCCGCAAAATAACATGAATAATAGATTCCTTTGTCACAAGTTTTTCTTCATTTGAGACTTGAAAAGTCAAAGACAACCTCTTTCAAATATTTCTTATTTATGTAACACAAAGATCTCAATAAACGCCGGTACAAAAAAAAATCACATTTGATTAGAAAATATATTTAAAGATTTTTAACTCACTATCTATGCATTACGAAAATAATTTCTTTCATTCACATATCACAGAATTTTTCATAAGAGATCTCCAAATTTTTTTTTTCAGTAATTCTCAATACTTCGTTTCATCTTCACTTTTTTTTCGCTCTCTCTCTGGGAATCCTTTCATTGAAGTGATCCTAATCCTTTATACTTATGAGTGACGTGTGCACAAGAAGGCCGGAAATTCCTTGAAGGAGGTTCATTCTAATTTGTCAAGAATCTTTCAAGCGTGTCTTTATCTTTTTTATCTCCCATCGATTATTATTTTTTCCTGCTTCATCCCTGGCCTTTCATCTCCAGGCCGAGCTGCTCGCTGGGGAATTTATGTTCTTTGGCTGTAATCACGATTCGGTACAACAAGTTCGGTAGAATGAAATATTTCCGAATTCCCCAATTTGGGAGAGATTTATTTCAAGGAGTAGGTTAGAGCTTCGGATTACTTAATGTATGCATTTACTAAATAAACGAAAAAACAGTGCGTTTTATTTATTACATCATTTATTTTGAAAGTAAAATGCTAATATCGTTTCGACAGCTCGAAAGACTTAAACTTTTAATTTTTTTATTTTTTGCTTTTGTTTTATAACTCTGCCCTGTCAAATGCAGAAGTCATATCTATATATTTTAGCAAATGAAGGGGCAAGTGAGTAAAGGTGATATGTGACAATTTTTGAAACTTATTTTTTACCATGGATGAAGGTTGATAAGTCCATCAGTATCATGTCCCCTTAGTCTTAGAAATGGTTGGTAACTAAGAATATGACCCAGTTTTACCCGTTGAGAATAAAATATTTTTGGAAAAAAGAAAAAAAGAACCGACTTCAGTTGGAAATTGCTCTAAAAAGTAAAAAATAATTTTTTTCTTTGAACACCATCGAAACTACTTTTAAACATAAGTTTTGAAGTCGGCGCAAAAAAGATAGGTAAATGATACGAGGCGCGTTCAAAAAGTAAGGGCCGTTTGCTTATATTTTAATAATGGCTCTTCGGAGCACAGTTTAATGGCTGCAACACCATCTACTGACTCATTGCGAAGCTACAGCATCATTTGTTTTGGTTCTGAAGTCCTTTTGTTGTCCGTGGATGCAGGGAACAATGGCCGAGAAAATCGTTGATCCCGCCGACTTTGAAGTACGTTCTGTGATTCGTTTCTTATGTGCAAAAGGATCGTTGGCTACTGAAATTCAACGGGAATTATGCCTGGTTTATAAACCTACAGTTATGAGCAAAAAAAAAAAGGTTAGACATTTTTAAAAATGGAAGAAGAAATGTCTTTGACGAAGAGCGGAGTGGCAGGCCCAGTATCCAGACTGATGAAATCGTTTCACACGTGAACTAAGCACTGTGATCTGATTGTCGATTGACAATTAGTTGGCCCAGCTGAAGAATATCCTCAACTTGAACGCACTACTGTTTAAAAATTGTTGTTTGTTGTTACATCAACAAATTGAGACGTGCAATCTAAAGCAAACGCCGCGGTAAACTGTCATCTGGCATAATCCTCCTTTACGATATCGCTCGTTCTCACACTGCTGCAAAAACCAAGAAGAAAATTCAAGATTTTTGTTGGGATTTTTTTGACCATCCACCGTACATGCCCTACATTGCACCTGCGCGACTACTTCCTCCTCTTGCATTTTAAACAGTCGCTCGGTGGAAAACGTTTTGAAACCGAAGAGGAACTCAAAATCGCCGATGTCAACTGGTTCAACCCTCAGGCGGCAAACTTCTATGCAGAGCGGCTAAAAAAGCTGGTGTAGCGGTACGAAAAATGCTTAGAAGTGAACGGCGATTATGTAGATAAGTGAAGTAAGGTTGTACCTTACTAAATATGAGAATAAAATTTGTTTCTTATTAGTATATGTTTTTCTGTGACCAAACGGCCCTTACTTTTTGAACGCCCCTCGTATTTAACCATATTTTGCCAACATTTTTCAGAGAAACCATTGCAAATTAAAAGCAGAATATTTGTGCCATTACACGAATGTGTGGCAATCAATGAAATGTATCCATTAAAATTTATATTTATACTTGAATTGTAGTTGCGCAACGTAGAATTCTATACATTGTTTTTGCGCCGACTTCAAAACTTATTTTAAAAGTAATTTCGATGGTATTCAAAGAAAAAAAATATTTTTACTTTTTAAAGCAATTTCCAACTGAGGTCGGTTCTATTTTTTTGTTCAAAAATATTTTACTTCATTCTTTTTAGTGTAAATGCACTTAAAATAATAACAATATAGTTAAAAAACGATGCAGCTGTTCAAAAAATTCCTTGCAGACCTGGACTCGATCTTATTCCATCAGGAACTTCAACCTGACGCGTTTAACTACTTGACCATCGGGTCGCTCATTGAAGTAGGATTTACGATAGCACATATTGTTTTAAATAACATGAAATTTTAGTTTTTCGTTCATAACTTTTTTTCTAGTGAACAAATATCGTCATATGAGTGCATGGTACCTAAGTTACACCATCTCCTATCGATTAAAAAAATTGTCTAAATCGGTTCAGAGCCAATATTTAGAAAAGTGCCAATTTGAAGTTGGAGTTTTCTGAAAAAATTTTTTTTTTTGCAGAAAAAAACTAATACTGGATTTTAAGTCTAAATCGGGTCTAAATGCAAGAAAATGAAAGGGGGGAGGTCAAGGAAGTTATTTACCCCCTCCTTAGATTACTCACTTTTAAGCCGTTACAGATCTGTTGAATGTTACAGATCTGATGTGAATATGAGTTACATATTTGAGTTTATGCTTCCAGTCTTCGTTAACATCTCTAAATATGATATCATTTCCTTGCATTGTTAACATAGAATGAAGATAATTATATTAAAATATATATATTAGGCTAAAAATCAAATTTCATTATAAAAAAGCATTTCTTTTAAATAAAAATGAGCGATAAAATTTTTAGATAAAATAAATTATGAGATTACCAAATCCAAGCTAATAAAACATTTGTTTTGTTTTGAAACAACACACAAGTTCAACTTTTTCAACACACAACTCTGCTACTTGCTTTTCTTTAATTAGTTGCAGGAAATTTAATTTCTTGATCAGAAATTCAAATTTAGCATACTAGTTATTATCTAGTTATTTAGCAAAGTTATGAGAAATTGAAGCACCAAAAAAAAAAAAAAAAAAAAAAAAAAAAATCAATAAAATAATAATAATTAATTCACTTAATTTCTGCAGTGTCAATTTTTCTTATTTTACTAACTTCTATTGTTAGGTCATACAAACCACAAATGAAGCAATTGTACTAAAACTCATTGCTTTTCATTTTTTAAGAACACAAATATTCAATATATATGGCTAAAACCTATGATTTTTGCTTTTTATAATTCTGAAACGTGTGAGTTAGTTCTGTAACATATTCGCTGTTTATCAATGTTACCGCTCTGACTGTTACCGATCTGACAAACTGACAAAGTTTTTTTTTTATTTCCGAGTCGATCGCACTAAACCAAAATCAAACACATGGTTTTTTCACTTGTAATAAAGGACTATACTTATATATAAAATAATTTTTAAAATAATCAAAACTGCGCATTTTAGAGCGTGTTACCGATCTGATGACTCAAATGACACACATTTTATAAAATCACTTTAAAAAATCTTACCCACAATTTTAGATGCATAAATGCAAATTTTTAATTATGATTCGATAAAACATCCCACCGGGTACTCAGCATCACGTGGTATAGGTGCAGGAAATGATTTTGGGAGCCTAAACATAGATCGGAAGTTATTGTTACCACTCTGACGGCGGAACTTGGGACACGCTTATTTCGCATCGGCTAGAAAATCAGAAATCGATTAAAACAAAAATGAAGTAAAATATTAACAAAGGGGTAAAAATAGAATCGTTTTTTGTGCAAGTGCGTTTTTTTGGGAAGTTAGTAAGTGCGCATGACCTGTTTGCATGCTAAGCTTTGCTACTGGGGACACGTTACCGATCTGATTTTTGATGTATAAAAACAATGTTTTCTGAAGAAAAAATTTTTTTTTTCTGATGTTATTAGATGAAATGAAAGCAGAACCTTATCTTCTTTCTGGGGAGAATTATTTTTTTTGAACTAGTTATTGAAATACTAGTGAAAATTCACTTGGGACTCAAATTGGCACTTTTCTAAATATTAGCTCTTAAGTAGATCAGATGTTATGTGCGAACAAGAAAAAAGAAAAACCATACACTTTGAATGTAAAGCCTCCTCCTTTTTTGAAGTAGGTTAAAAATCGTCCAAACCGGTTCAGTAGATCAGCTGTTATACGCGAACGAACAAAACAAAAACAAAAAAGAAAAAAACGTATACTTTGAATTGAGAACCTCCTCCTTTTTTGAAGTCGGTTAAAATATCCGTTAAAAAAATTGAAATTTTTTTCTAGAAATTAAAAAAAATGTCACATATCACCTTTATCTACTTGCCCCTTCAAATTTAAGTTTTTGTCATCAGGTTGTTTCTTGTAATGTTTTTACCAGGGACGTCATTTCAAGTTTTTCCAGGGGGGGGGGGCAAAGGGTCCAAACACAATACAATTTCATCGGAAAACATGAAAAACCACGCCCACTTATATGTAAATGCATTGATTTCTCAAAGCCAGGGGGGGGAGCAATTGACCCCCCTGCCCCCCTAAATGACGGACCTGGTTTTTACCTAAGTACCAGGGTCGTAATTTCGAATTTTTCCAGGGGGGGGGGGCACAGGGTGCATACACAATGTAAAATTTACCAAAAAGTGGTAAAAACTACGCCCACTTATATGCCAATAGATTGATTTCCCAAAGTCTGGAGGGGGGAGGGCAATTGACCACCCCCCTGCGCCCCTAAATGACGGGCCTGCTAAATATAAGATTATATAGACTTTTAAGAATGGGAAATGTTTTAAAAAAGTTATGAAAAAGTGACATCTGAATCAAATAAAAGGTGTTTTTTTAGAGGTATAGAACTTTGAAATGGAATAAAACAAAGATGATTTTTTTAAATTGACATGAAATTTATTTTATTCGAAAGATGATCTTACGGCATTATAATATAAATATGACTTCTGGCATATGACGGCCACGACTTGCTCGACGTAGTCTAATCTGGAGGTCCAATTTTTGATTAATTTTCCTAACATTTGTGGTCGTATATCTGCAATAACGCGGCGAATGTTGTCCTCCAAGTGGTCAATCGTTGTGGGCTTATCGGCGTAGACTAGCGACTTCACATATCTCCACAGAAAATAATCAAACGGCGTTAAATCGCACGATCTTGGAGGCCGCTTCACGGGCTCAAAACGTGATCAAAAAAAACGATCAAACGTATCCTTCAATAAATCAATTGTGCCACGAGCTGTGTGACATGTTGCGCCATTTTGTTGAAACCACAGCACATCATAATTGTTCAATTGATGAACGAAAAAGTCAGTAATCATGGCTCCATAGCGGTCACCATTGACTGTAACGTTCTGGCCAGCATCGTTTTTAAAGAAGTACGGACCAACTATTCCGCCAACCCATAAAGCACATCAAACAGTCAGTTTTTCTGGATGTAACGGTGTCCTAACATACACTTGAGATGATCATCATTCCAAATACGGCAGTTTTGTTTATTGAAGTATCCTTTCAACCAAAAGTGAGCTTCATCGCTAAACAAAATTCGCTTATGAAAATCGGGATCAACGGCAATCTTGTTTTGGGCCCATTCACCGAATTCACGCCTTGCTAGGTGATTGTGTGGCTTCATGTTGAAATGCCAAACCAAACTGAACATAAATCACTTGAGAGCTTACAAAATGGCCGCCAGTCAAAAAAGTGTTGCCAAGTTAAAGTTCTATACCTCTAAAAAAACACCTTTTACATATATGGAGGAGTAAATTTTAAAGAGCAATTTCTCAGTTTAATCTCGACTGCAAATACCACCTTTGTGCTTTAGCACGGCAATATTGTTTTCCCGCCATTTGTTGACCTAGTGCATTCCCCGAAAGTTATCACACATTCTTATGGTGGATATCCATTACCACGGAATTTCAAAGCACAATTTTCCCACCAGATGAAAACACCCATGCTTCCATCGACGCAAAACTGCAGAATTAACTTAATTTTACGAAGAGTATTCATGGAAGAAATTGTATTCAATTGACTTTTTACATGCTACATAATCATATGATATGGACGCTGATGATACATCTGAACCATTTACAGACTGGACTCAGGTTTGATTCTGCTTCTTTGGGCGTAAGAGGCCAGTGCCTAAGCACAACGTCCTTCTACTGGCTCAATATTTTGAGAACATTAACTCGCGAGTGGTTTCACTTTGAGCGATTTTAAACCCACCGATTGCATATTTAGGTCATAATCAACAAGAAATGTCTTTTTAATTCTGTGTAGCAAAATACAAATTATTTGGTACTTTTAGAGGCACTACATTGCCAAATAATATGGATATTAAAAAAAACTATATTTTAAACTTGTTGAGAAATACCAGATGAATTGTTCTGTTACTTTTGTCACATAAAGGACATGCCAGAACTCACTTTTCAGTGCAAATTCAGTCCTGCATGAACTTGGGCACGGACATCAAATTGCATAGTTAAAAAGTGTTTTTTTTTAATTATTCTCCTGCAACATAAAGAACTGAAAATAGACTGTGCATTTCTCAAACTAGTTTTAATAGATATGTTCTATTATTCTATGAATTTTTGTCATAGTCTTACATGTAGTCACGAAGCTACAAATAATTCTTTCAAGAATAGCAACTTCCATCGCAAGTTTTTGATTTCCAGCGAGCAAGTTTTTCCAAAAAACATTGCCAAACTTTTAGAGTATTTGACAGTATATAAGAGAAACATTATACCGAAGTTTAAAATAAAAACATTGAAAATTTTATGAGATTTGAATATTTAAAGTAATATTTTTTTTCTCATATCATGCGCAACAGATAGCAATTAATAATCTTCATAAGCAACTTTTAAAACAAATTCCAGTTGAATATCATACATGTTTCGACATTTACCGGCTATGTAATCAACGGGATTTTAACAATTTTCAGCTACTAGATGGAAGGTAATTCGCACTGCACATAAATAATATATCTTTATGTGGGGTGTCAGCATATTAACACTGACGAACTGAAAAAAAGTCTCACTAAATTATGAACTCGTCTCTTTACATTTTTTAGCCTTTCCAGGAATTCCTGAAATATAACTCGTTAGATCATCCGTATAATTTTAATTTTTACGGTACTCTCGTGGAATATTTTTCCAAGTTGCCACATATACTTTCTTATGGTAATTCTTAAAATTTTAAATTGATACCTTTTTTGTCTGCATGGTGAATAATTAATTCAATTAAATTTTCATAGTTTACAAAATTGCAACCGTTTTATTTGAATCTCAGTTAGATTTTTTTCCTTGCATGCTGTCAAGTTTCATGAACGTTTGGTTAAATTTATCTGAAAATTCTGCCTGCTATGAATAAAAAAAAACTTGTAAAGGAAATTGTTATTTTTGCAAGAAATATATTTTTGGGACTAAGGCGACGAAAGCTACTCAACAGATTAATGTAAAAAACTCTGGATATCAGTTTTCTGCTAAACTATTTATGCATAATTGAGTCGTTGAGAATTGAAACCAGTCATAACCGTTTCTCAAAATCCATAGTTTCGAAGGCGGAGCTATGGATCTAAAGGGTTTTTAACTTAAAACCCTTACTTTATGTTAAATTTTTGTTAAGATCTAGTGGTTTTGGATCTATTACCTTTAAGCTATTGGTAAAGGAGCTTTGAACTTATATTTTTTTAAATGAAATTACTTTCCATAAAAAGTGAACTAACCGGTTTTGATTCAAAACGGAGCCATTGTAACTTAATTTGCTTTTTTATGCCTTCTCACTTGTATTTTGTGGTTATGCTTTGATGTAATACAACACCAATAAAAACACCTTTGATGTTTTAATATTAATGCAATACAACACCAACATTAATGCAATACAACACCAATAAAACAAAGACGACTTCTGTGACTAGTTAGTTCTTATCTCACTGTATGTGAGCAAAAAGAGATAGAGACGCAATCTCTTTTATTGCATCTATTATCTTAAAACCAGAACTGTATTTTAAAGTGGGATTATTTGTTAGGAAAGGGTAGATATTTTTAAAAAAGTAACCCTTTCCAGCATATTAATGTTTTTAATTCATTAATGAATAATTGTTTTATGCTTTTCACGCTGCAAAGAGCAACTAAATTTAACATAAACGGTATTATAACTCTTAAAAAGTTTCTGATGCGAGACAAAAACTGCAATTTTCCTTTTGTTTGAACATAAATATTTCACATAAAACAACTCGCCTCTTTTAAAGCAAATCTGCAATAAACAAGCTTATCTTGTGTTTTGCGAAACCTCGTTTTTGTAGCGCACAAGAAAAACATAAATAGCTTTTGTTTGAATATATTATCCCCATTTAGCAAGAATTGTCTCTTTTGTAACGGAAATATTTCCCGGGGAAAGTGGAGGTTGCTCAGCATTGAAACAATTTATAAATGTTTAAAGCAAATTTTGCTTTTGTTTAAAAGTACGAGTAGTGCCCTTTTTGACATAATTATTTTTGTGTAGAATAATGCTTTATATTGTATTTCAAGATGGATTAGTTGTACACACATTTTTTTCTGATTTTGTCTTTGGAAAAAAAGTGTCGCATGATTAATTAAAATTGTAGAAACGTAAGTTCATTTAGGGAGTTAACTCCATTTTCAGAGTAAAAATGGAGCTTTTAAGGCATAAAAATTACGTTTGTCATGCAACATTATAATTTGTACTCTAGAAGACTTGTCTAAATTTTGCATTGCAAGTATAAGCTCCAGTACAAAACGTACTGGACAAAACAACCTCTACAAAACAATAGCAATTCAAAAATTATGATGCAGAAGTGATTTTACCGAATAAATTCATATAATCTCAATATAAATACGAATTTTTTTATTATTCTTTGACAAATAATTGACTCATTTTAAGCGAATCACTTTATTAGATCTAAAAAGGCTTACTTGAAATAATAGCCTTTTATCAGTGTTTTTTCAGAAAATTTTATTTGTTCTTTAAATAGCTAGTTTACAAGGAATCTACAATATAATTATTTTTAATTCATTTGATTTATGATTTAATCAACTTAGAATTGTTCTTTAATTTTGGAACTTTTGTTTGTTTATTTTTCTGCACAATGTCTCATTATAAATTTCATGTTTTTTTCATCTGGCTAGTTTTGCTCATTGAATTTCCTACGAATTATCTGATTGAGATATACAGAAATAAGAGACATTTTCATTAAAAAAAGTGCTTTGCACTAAAGATGTGAAACGAATATGACAGTAATTTCGATACTTACAATATGTTGGGATTACTAAAGCAGTATATTTTTTTAAAGCTGTTTGCGTTCTAAGAGAAATGTGTTTTTTCCTTCTTATATAGATGTCAGACTAAAAGTTTATACATAAAACTCTTTCTTACTTGAAGGTAAATTTATTGAAAGAATATGTTTTTTTTTGAGTTGAAAGCAATCCTTCACTCTACTTTTACTTTAAAAGCTCAATACTCTGAAGGACACGATATGCACCAGAGTTTTCCCATTTAGCACCAATGCATAATGCATTGAAGATCACGATTGCTAAATATTTTATAATTTGAATTTACGCTGAAGGTTTTTGTGGACAACATACTCAAAAAAAGCTTTGTTTTATGTTCACATAAAACACACCAAGAATGAAGGGGGCACAATTTTACTGCTAATGCAATTTAAGAAGTGCAATTTCATTCTCGGTGTGCAAGATATATGTTATTGGTCATCAACAGACAATATTTGACATCAACTATCATACTCATCTCTACAATGTCCATGAACCTTAAAGTACAGAAATAAGTGGAGGATAAAATTTAAAAGTAAGTTGCTACGAACTGCTCATTCTGTACAGTTTACATGAAATCCTTTGTAAGAAAAAATAATACAGCTAATTTTATGGTAATAAACTGTACAAATTTCTAATTTCACAATAATAAACTATAAAATTAATAACTCTACAGTAATAAACTAAAATTGTTAATTTTACAGTAATAAGCTGTAAAATCGCTAATTTTAGTCTATTAACGTGCATTTTACAGTTTTATACTCAAACCTCTGCCGCCAGTATTATATTGTTGTTTTTACAGTATAATACAGCTAAAATTTACGGCAATAAACTGTAAATTGCTTACTTTAATGTCAGAAACTGCAAAATTGCTTGTTTTTACAGCTTATTTCCGTGCATTTTAAAGTTTTAAATTGGAACCTTGGCTGCCAGAATTGTACTGTAAAAACAACAGTTCACTTTTTGCTGGGTACTGATAAGTGGAACATTTAATGTTTATAAAATGTTTAGATAAAGATTAATAAATTAATTTTGATTTCTAGTTTATGAAAAATTTAAAAATAATCAACATATAATATTTATTAGTTCTACTTATTCAGAATGACAAATTTAGAAACAAAACAACTGCGTGTTATAAAACGTTTGCCAGTGAATATTAGCAAGTATCGTGGAAAATATAAAAACCGTTACAATTATTTTGTTTTATATTTTTTAAAAGTATTTTGATGCATATTGTATCTAGAAGAATATTTTGGCTTCCGGCGAAATTTATTACAATGGATTAAATTCAACAACGTATCTAAATATTATTTATTTTTGTTTTAAATTATTTCTCATTATATCTCACAATTTGCTCCTTATACTGTTTATCAATGTTCAAGCTAAAAGAAAACACAGCAAAATATTTTTACTCCAGCCGTAAGCATTTCAGTTTACTGAAGCTAATTAAACAACAATTTTTCAAAAGAAAAATATACTCTTTCATCTTAAAGACATTTAATTCGAAGAAAACCCTTCTTTTAACAACTAACGTTCTAAGAAATTTGTTTCATTTTTATCTTTTCGAAATGTTAAGTAAAATGTTTCAGCACAGCGTATTCTCTCTTGTCTGTGTTTTCACTAAGACGTGGGAAGTGAACATCTGGAACCTTAAGAAGCGAACGTAATTATTTACATATTTTTATGTTTTCTGTGTCTAATGTTTAAAGCGACATGATTGAGCATTGTATGATGTAAAGCTTTAAGTGCTCTTTATTGCATTACTGCATGAATTTAGCAATGTAAAAAGTTCAGTTGTATCTGAAAATTCGTATTCCTGTTTATTTAAAGCAAATAAAAGATTATTTGACGTTATAACTAAACATATGCCTGATTATTTACTAAGAAACCGATTAATACTTTATTTGCTAATTGTTGAAATAACCTAAAAGCGTTTTGGTTAAATCTTACTAAACAAAGTATTGCATGTATTGTTGGTCAGAGCTTTATGAAGCTCTCTCACAGGTCTAGCATTTTCTTTCGCTTACTGAGAAATGACAAATTGCTAGTTATTTTCATTTTCGACGTCAGTTACCGTGTATTTTCTTTTTTCAGACTGGCCGCGGAGTCTGCCACCGGGTGAGTGCTAGGCCATCCACGTTTGCGCTCGTTCACCGGTCCCTGCTTCTTCGGGTCGTGGTGCTCATGTCCTGCACACGCACACACACACACACACGCACACACGACCGCCTTGCCTACACGGCCGCAAAAGCTGGTCACACATGTAATGTATTACCTTGGTTTGGACATCCATGCATCACGTTGTGCAGTACACGACTTAAAATTTTATCTCGAAGCGAGTCTAAAGCCACTTGGTTGAAATCTGCTGGTATTTCACTATTCATTGCCATAAAATTACAAATAGACAATTCTTCTTCATTCTCGTATTCAACCTTTTTTGATAACCGAGATAAGGCGTCAGCATCAGCATTTTTTTTTTCGAATTGATGTACTTGATTTCAAAATCAAAACCTGATAAATATAATGACTGGGGATCTGGAAATTTGTATGTACGGTTAAAGAAAATATCAATTGTCCGAATCACGCATTGTTGCCAATCCGTACAAATTAAACATCTTATGGCCAAGCCAAGGTAATACATTGCAACACACACACACACATGATCGACTAAGCACCCTCACATACAGACACATACATATACACACCAATACACGTCTACGTACCTACACATACACCTATCGTAATTAATTGAAGGGAAAAACATAATTTGAATTCAAGATGTCAAAATTCAAATCATAAAAAAGTATTTGTTAGGTTATTCATAATTAGTGGCCGCAAATGAAAAAGCCCTTTCTGTGCAGACCATTCCTAACGGCACAGTTGTGAGAACTAACTAACACCCCTTCTATGTGAAGTGGGACAGTCCCCATGCTATATAATCTAGTTTCGGCTCAAGGCTAATATTTAGGGGGGTCATGGAGCAGCGGGACGTGTAATTCGTGATTCTTCGTAAATTCCGTCATTGCTATTTGTTGGCTACAGCATTGGCCGAACATCAGCAAAGCTAGGGAAGTGGCCAGACCAAGTTAACGGACAGTTCGTAGATTTAGTTCGTTGGAGAGGTTCGTTTTGAGTTGTGACAGTCTTGCATTGGGAGTGCGATCTGTAAATGATTTATCGTTTTAAGATTATCAAGCTAAAAGAAACCGATACCTGATGTTAAAAGCACACATGTTAACGCACACATTTATACATTAAACTTAATTTGACACATGCATTTGACAGATGCGTGAATCTAGAACCGCTTACAAGTGTTAGAAAATTACAAGGAACCCCAGTTCGGTAAAATAAACCTACTCAAGAGAAATCGGTAATTCTTCTAAATTGGTCTTTGGCGCGAAAGCTGTTACTTATTTAATGACATACCAAAAATTTTCTATGGATAATAAATGATCAGTTTGTAAAACAAATTCTTCAAAATGAAAACTTAAAAAATCTAACTCCATTTAAGCATGACCTAAGCGCTTCATCTGAAAGCTAAACTGTGCGAAAGGCCAGAGATCACGAATGTACGACTCTGTGCTTGGTGTCAGCATTGATTAATAAATACAGCAATGAAATTTTCAATCCATAAGGCAATAATTAATTCACAGTCCCAGTAACTCTATTCCGTGAAACAATCTGATTAAACCCTAGTGACATCATCAATCATTTGCTTTATTCTTCACGACCCAAGACCGGAATACCCACATTTATCGGGATATATTTCTGTCACTGGAAAGTTTTATCTGAAATTATTCTGTGCGACGGATCCGTGTTTGCGAGTCAATGTCACTGTTGCTCCTAATAGGATTTAATAAAAATAAATGCGTTATTAAGTTTTCGAAAAATGTTTAATCTCTATAATTATTCTCTTTTGCGTGAATTGAGTAATAATGTGTTGTACGTGTATGAAGTTCTGCCAATATTTCATCTAGTATTTGACAAGTTCTTTTTGTGTTTCAGCATTCTGAAATCAATTAGCTATTTCAGAAAATTCTGTTAATGTTTGTTATTTCTTCTTGTTTCGGATATCAATTTTTGTTTTGAACAAAAACCGCAGCGTGTTTTTGAAAATATTAAAGTTGGTTAAACGTCAAAAATCAAATTATTAAATTCAAGTAGTAACGGTTTGTTGTTATTATATTTTGGAAAAACACCCACAAAACTCTCGATTTATTTACTTTTACGTGAATGAATAATAATTCTTATGTGTGAAGTAGTGACAATATTTTAACTACTATTTTTTACCTGTTCTTTTTGCTTCAAAAGCTCTACAAACATTTCATCTATTATTTAACTTGTTCTTCTTGTGTTTCGGCATTCTGAATTCAATTAGTAATTCAGCAAATTATGTTAATGTTTTTCTACTTGTTTCGGATATCAACTTTTGCTCTGAACAAAAACCGCAACTTCACTGCAAAAAATAAATGTTATTTTTACAGTATAATACAGCTAATTTTATAATAATAAAAAGTAAAAATTGATAATTTTACAATAATAATCTGTAAAATTGCTACTTTTGCAGTACTAAACTGTAAAATTGCTAATTTTACAGTAATAAACTGCAAAATTGCTAATTTTACAGTTTGCTACCGTGCATTTTACAATTTTAAACTGGAACCTCTGCTGCCAGTATTATACTGTTGTTTTTGCAGCATAATACAGCTAAATTTTACGGCAATTAACTGTAAAATTTCTAACTTTACAGTAAAAGACTGTAAAGTTGCTAGTTTTACAGTTTATTACTCCGCATTTTGCAGTTTAAATTTAAACCTCGGCTGTCAGTATTATACTGTGAAAACAACAGTTCATTTTTTGCAGTGTTGTTTCTTTATAATATAAAACGTTAGTTATTTAAACGTCAACAATTAAATTAATAAATTTAAGTAATAACTTCTGGTCGTTATTATATTTCAAAACAAAATATTATATTTCAAAACTTATTCCCATCTATGTGAATGAGTTACAATAAGTTTCTCAGGTGTGAAGTAGTAACAATATTTTATTTTCTATTTTTTTATTTGTTCTTTTTGAATTTAAGCAGTCTAAAGTCAATTACCAATTTCTGAAAATTTGGTTTATAATTGTCTTTTCTACTTGTTTCAGAAATCAACTTTCATTTTGTGCAGCAGTTTCAGTGTTTCATTCCTGATGTTAGCTGGTCAAACGTCAAACTCTCAATTTATAAGTTGAGTAACTATTTGGTAACGGTTGGTCGTTATTAGATTTTGAAAAATGTTAAATTTCTGTAATTATTCTCCCTTTCGTGAATGAGTAATACTGTTTTTCTCATGTGCGATTCGCAGTCAATATTTCATCTAATATTTGACTAGTTCTATTTGCGTTTCACCATTCTGAAATCACTTGTAACTCCAGAAAATTATGCTTGTGCTCGTTATTTCTACTTGTTTCGGAAGTCAAGTTTTATTTTTAGCAAATATTTCTGTTTTTATTGCCAATATGAAACGTCAGTTGGTTAAACGTGAAACACTGAACTAATAATTTGAGTATTAAAGGTTGATCGTATTAAGGTTTGGAAAATATTTAACAATATGTTTATTTCTGAAAGATGTTTTTATGTTAGAAAGCTATAACATCCGCAATTATTAATCAAACTTAAAGTAAGGTATCAGTTTAAAGACTGTTTTCACCGCTTTTGGCGAAAAAAAAAGGAAAAAGAAACAGATAACTCATAATGCAATGGTTTTTCGAGAGAAAAATCGATTAATTCTGTTTTTTTTTTAAACATTTTTAATGTATAACATCCCACAAAGGTCAGAGAAATAAAGATAAAGAAATGAACTCAAACTGCTAAATTTGTTTAACATGCCGTAATATCATTTTTGCACAAACTTTTTTACAAGTTGCATAAACTCTAGCTTTGTTATTTGTGGAAATGTTGGTAGTGTGGCGTATTGATTGACGTGTTCCCCGGTGGGGCCAGAACCAAGGACCTCAGTGATGCCAACCCAGTGCTTTGGCTGACCAAAAAACATCGGCGGGCAAAGTTTAGTTATGTGCTCTCTAAGTGCGCCACAGTAGTATTGTTCGATTCTTTTGAGACTTAATTTTCAATACTATGAGTATATGCATCCGTTTTTATTTATTAGTTGTAAATCTACATTTATATGCTCTAAACAGCGAGTAAAAAATACAATTGCTGCTTCGTTCCATTTTCGAAGAAAATGAGGAATCTTATAAATTATCCTCAAAACTAAAAAAAATCATAATTAAAATACTGCATACAAAAGATACCCTTGAGGATTTATTATTAACCATTATTCAGTTTATTCCTAGTTGATATTTCGTTCAATGTAGATAAATATTTGTGTTTTAAGTTTAGACACATTAATGTCTTCAAAAATGGTAATCTTTGCTGTTTACAAATATGAAATTATAATGACGGCTCTTTTTAGTTCCATTATCGCATTCTCTTTCTGTTATGTTAGAAAGGGAAAGTTTGCTGTAAAAAAAATTCCGCTGTACTTTTATGTTATAAGTATATTGAGAATCTACGCTGTATTGATTGCAGTAATTTCCAGTTTCTTGGTGAAGCTATTAACTTGAATAGTCTTAGTCTCAAAATATGTCTTCAAATTTCTTCACATTAATAATAAAAAATCTGTCGTGAACCCACACACTACTTCTTTTTACGTTTAAATTCCACAGTAGATGCTTTAAATGTTAAAATGGTGCCTTAGAGTGAGCAAGATAACAATTCAAACATGTACACCCCTTGTTTGCCACGAATCAATGCAAAAAAAGTTTTACAATAATCCATTTTCTAAATATCGCCGCCGATTTTTACATCATTCAGTGAATTTTTCGCAAAATATCACCAATAGCCCCATTGAACCTAAATCATATGTTTTTTTTTGCTAAATTTGTTACCAACTTGGCGATATGTCGACAAGTGGTCGTGCCAAATCATTATCACTTAAGTCTGCATTGAAATTAATATTGATTTACCCCCCAAAAAGGGGGAGAAAGCTCCTTGGGAACATCCGAATGCAACCATAAGGGGAGATGCACAATTAGACCCACCTCAGACCCTACATAAGCTTCTATGTCATTGAAGCTTCTACCGTGCTTTTTAGCCTACTTTCCCGTTAAAAATAAAAGAAAGACGAAAAAAGTATTAAAAGTAGCTTAATGCATCGAAAAAATATCGCCAAGTCCAAAAAATATCGCCAAGTTAAAAAAAATATCGCCAAGTCCAAAAAATATCGCCAAGTTAAAAAAATAAAGAGGTAAAATGAATATCGAAAAATTAAAAATTTGAAAGTAGGGTATTGAGATGGGGAATTTGTGTGTCTGTCGGTCGGTCTGTCTGTCTGTCCCCCCCTAATAACTTTTGAATGAACATTCCGATTTGGACAAACTTTTTTTTGTTGGAAAGATCTCGGCGAGTACAGCTCATTCCCATATTTGATTTTTCGATTTGAACAATTTTTGGTTCAACTTTGAGCCGTTCAAATAACCGGTCCCGCGATACTAACTTTTTAATGAACAGTCCGATTTGAACAAACTTTTTTTTGTTGGAAAGAACTTTTCAAGGATACTTCATTCCCGTATTTACATTTCCGATTTGACCAATTTTTCATTCAACATTGAACCGCTCAAGCAAGCTGTCACCCCTAATAACTTTTGAGTAAACAGTCCGAAAAAAATGACTGACTGTGCAGACGATTTTTTGTTTATTTATTCATTTGTTTTATTGAATTTATTATTAGTGTAACGAGTCCGTAGCACCTTCAACTTTCTTCAAATGAGCATTCCAATCTTGAGGAAGTAACTATAAATTTATTTACAAGTATTTACACTATTTACAATATGAGCAGGAAACAATTGCTAAACATCCAGCAATTAGGTAGCAAAACAGTACACTGTACTCTCAACAGTAACTCAGCACCACGTATCAAACGTGAACAGTAATTAAGCAATTACAAAAGCAAAACAACATCGCCCAAGCGAATAGCGAAAAACGAGTCACCAGAATCAAATCTGAAAACAACTGACTGACTTGTGTTCAAGGCCAGCTATTTATACACGGAAAGAAATGTCCACAATATTCGAGAAAAACCTGGAATATTTTGTTTCATTCCTAACATTACGTAATCCATTCACAAATTCTAGCGATAAGAAAAAAAAACCACGCGAAAATGTCTTCACGCTTATTAAAGTTAGGGCAAGTGTAAAAACTACAAAGTGTTACAGGGCCGGTATACTAGTGATAAAGGTGATATCTTCAGATACTTTTGCAACATGAAGTCAGATAAAACCAAAACTAATGAAAATGATGCAAGGCAGGAAAAACAACAACTATTTACAAGATTTGTAACATTGCCTCCTTCCCAAGGACTGCACGTCCCGGGCAGTACAATCCCCAGAAAGGAAGCAAGGGAAAATTTACAGGTGCACACATTACATGATGACCAATCATAAACATGATAAACAATAAT
>JAXGGA010008763.1:0-55026 GCA_038373865.1 Uloborus plumipes
AAATGACCGATTCATTTATAAGTGAATCGCTTATTTCAGAAACCCGTCAAGTGCACTTTTTAAAATTTTCGGAAAGCTAAAAAAAAAGCTTCTCAAGTAAAGACTTTAGCTTGAAAAAAAAAGTTTCATGCTGTATTGCATAAACAAATAACGCTTAAGGTTAATTTTAAAAAAATAATAATAATTTTTTTTCAAACCAAAACGGTTACTTGGGAAGTTTTTTTTTTTTTTCAAAAACTTTGAAAGTGCACTTGATGAGTTTTGAAATAAACGGCCGGGGGACTTTTTGAACTAGATTAACAAAAGATGTGCACTTTGCATTCTTGGTGGCGAATTGTCTGTTGCCCCGTGCTTTTCCTCGTAAAGTAATTTGACAGTTTTTAAAAAATCACAATCACACATTTTTGCGGACAATGTAAGAGTTTTTGAATTTGTATAGGGCTTTAAATCAACATGAAGCTTAGATAAATTATTCAAATCTTTTTATTTCATTTTAAAAATATGGTATATTTAGTTCTTTTATTTTCATTAATTATTTTGGACAACTAGTATATAAAGAACTGAAAACACAATGAATTTTGAAAGTAAAAATAAAACAGGTCAATAATCATTGAATACATGCGAAACGTATAGTTGAAAAGGAAAATCTTTAAAAAGAAAAAGAAAAGCAGTGAAAGAACGCCGTTTCGGTTCTGATTCTGGTATAGCATGATAAATAAAGGGAGTTAAGGTGATAGTGTGGCATGCCTCGTCACTGTTTTCTAATTGTGAGAGGAAAACACTGTTTAACTTTCGGTGATAGAAAGAAGTTGTCAGTTGCGTGCCACGTCACATATGTGATCATTTCAGTTATACAAGAACGAGAAGTATTATGATGGAAGAAAAGAATCCTATTCATTGATCCTATTCATCATTTAATTTAGAATTGATACTGGTGAGCTAAAGGGCCTAATATTAATGAACTCTGCTGCTTACCACTTAATTTTCAAAAATAGTTCTAAAAAAAACAAGTACATTGGCTGAGCCCCCATGAGTTCTCCTGTAAATTAAGCCCTGGGAAGAGGCGAAGTGAAGAGTGACTTCTTGAGACGGGGGGAAGGGAAATATGCTTAAAAAAGTGTGACATCATTGGTGGACAGCCCCAATAATGTCACACTTGACTGAATGATAAATAATTACATTCGAAAATTAACTTAATGTATTAAAACTGTTCTTGATAAGGGGATAGATAAAGTGTCAACCTGCCCTAGTTAATAATTAACTTTAAAAAAAAGGTTACAAGAACTAAACCTATTTGTATGAATAAAAAACTCACTATTTGCACTTTAACAATGTATGAAAATTTTCCTCTTAGGCCTGCGGACATCTATTAATAAAACACCAAATGAGAAGTTCTTCGTCGAAAAACCTATTATTGATCATAAACCATGAATACGTTTCAGGGCAATGACAAGCATACGTTAAAGTGTTACCTTTCTTTCGTTGTCACTTTGGAAAGCAATTTTCAACATCATTTGTCATTCTATCAACATCGTTTGTCATTTTGCCTCCATCGTCGAACTAAGAGCTTGAGAGATAAACGATACTTGTCAAAGTCAGCGACGCGTAGAGAAAACTACACCATTTAGTTTTAGTTTCACAACGCTTTCACTATTCAAATGAAGCTACTAATAGTTCAAAGAGAAATCAACGATGTTTGGATGCAATGTATTTTCTAGTTTACTATTTATTTATTACTTTACATATAATTACATTTTTATAAAACAAATGTCCTTTTTTTTTCAAAAGCAATGTATTAAATGGTTCAAGAAAAAAATTCACAGGAAGAAGGTAGCATTGTTTGTCCTTAATTCTAACCTTAGCCAGTATTGCCAAGCTAAAACTTTTATTTGGAGCATTGCTTGTTGAAGTGCAAAAACGTACCCAACAGGAAGAGGTAAAAATAGAACTCCATTTGTCTACAATTATTCACTGCATTTAGGTAGAAATTCTGTCTCAAATTAATCATTAAATATTTTTGTAATAATGCAGTGCAAATTGTACAAATTTAAATACAATGCAAATAATAAACCATTTGAAGACTTTTGCAAGAGAGATGATAGGATCTATTATCTCTAAAACGTATTCAAACAAAATTACAAACTTAACCGTATCAATAATCAGTACAGTAAACTTTTAATGCAGCAACTAATTAGGAACGGAGAAAGTATTTAATTAGTTTAACAACTGCATGTAATGAAACAGAGAGCTTGTACACGAGTAGATATGTACGCTTGGTGTTTGTCGGTCTCCTCCAGGCAAGTTGAAAAAGTCGATGTAAGAAAGGTTACAGGTATATAACACCAGATTCTGATGCATCTCAAATAGGGATGCACCGATAAGTAAATTGGCCGATTACCGATTACCGATTAATCGGCTGTTGATAATCGGCCGATTAATCGGCAGAGCCGATTAATGATAAGGATAATCGTTTTTCTACTACCAATTTTACCATCACTGTTTTTTAACTCCTTTACAATTCCAAGTTTAGAAATAGTAAGTAATTTATTTCTGGGAGAAGATTTTTTTTCATTTTCCTAGTTTTCACAAAATAATTTTAATCTTTTATCAAATTTCTTAGAACCAATTTTCATATTAGTGTCAATAATATTATTAACGTATTGTTAGTTATGTTAATTGGAAATAAAATTTATTAAAAAAGAGGAGGGGTGGGGGAGTGTGTGGTGAACACTCCAATTTAGGAGTACTTTAATTCATATACTATTTTAGTAACCAGTAGCAATTAAATTCAATACTTTTATCCTTTGAAAATTAGAGGTTATCTGAAAGCACTGTGCTAAGGAGAAAACTATCGCCACATGAAAAATGTTGCATCATTGTCTATGTATATTTATTCAAAGTAGGAGAATTCATTCAAATAAAATCTTTATATCAACTGTGAGGATTATTATTACTGTTAATAAAATTATTCATCATAGTTTCCTAGTGAAAGTATACTTTAAAGAATAATATCTGAAAAATATTTTTCAGCCGATTAATCGGCCCGATTTTGCCGATTATTAATCATCGGCAAAGTGGCCGATTATGGCCGATTAATCGGTACTGCCGATTAATCGGTGCATCCCTAATCTCAAAGTATCATTCCAAAACTCCAATTCTTTTCTTTTTTTTAAATTATTGTTCCAATTTCAAACAAGAACTGCCGTTCGATTCCCTATATGGGCCAAACATGTGACGACAAAATTTGGATGTCGAATAAGCTGTTTTTTGTTATATGGGCTATATTGAACGAGATTTTGTAGAGCATAGTCAGCAGTTGCATAGTACCGATGTGACCACGAAGGGAGGTAGGTCATGGCAGGGACTGCATATTGAAATCTATTGAAATAAGATGATTTAAGAGGGTTCTTGATCATCTTTTGGGGAATCTCTATCTTTGGGGTTTTCGGTAGCATTTAAGCTGGCTCTTATCACTCTTTGGGAGACGGACATTGGACATACATGTATTACGAATTTCTGTAAAAATCTTCCCTGGCTCAATTTACTGAAAGTTGGGGGTTAAAGTATTCTTCTGTTCACTTTGGATCAGTTTTGTATCGCAGTTCTGGTCTCTTAAATACTCCCATTAATTTTTGTTATTGCAATTTTGAATTTTAGACGTTAACGGAAAAAACATTTTTTAGTACTTAAAAGTGCCGTTCTTTGTATTTACTGTGCTTAATAGGTGTGATATAGTGTCAGACATTCATTTTAAAAATATCTAAAACTACATTTGAAAAAGTGTGCCTCAAATACGTGCATATGAGTAAACGCGCTCATTTCTTTTGAGTTATTCAAAAAGCATCAATTAGTTAATAAAAATACTAGGAAAGAAAAAAAAAAGACAGAAACAGTCCCTTAAAAACCATGATTTTCTGTTTTTTACTATTTGCTTAATTCCAACATTATCCATATGAAGTTTTCAGGCTCCTTTAATTTTACTAAAAGATTATTTGAAGATTTATTACGGCAGCATTTCAAATGCGCATAACATCAAAATAATTCACGACGGCTTTCCTATTTTAACCAGTTTCCCTTCAATTAAAACCATTCCACGCAGTTCCGCTGATCGTTATTTATAACTACCCCGAAATGAAGTGCTTACGAGCGGAGCAGGCTAATCAAATCAGGAAGTCCAGACACAATCCGTCCATTTATGCTTCCCGGATTTTAATTTCCTACATACCTCTTGCGCCATTTGTTTTAATAGGAAAAGTGAGAAGAGCAAACATAAAAGAAATTTCGACTCCATTAAAGGTGCATTCGACCATCACGATCGCGCCTCCTCGGCTCGTGCTCGGCTCCAAATGTTCGCTTCCTCCACCTGACGAGCGGGAATTCGGGAGAAAATGAACTCCGAGAGCGGAATCGGTTAGTTTTCTTTGAAATTATGTGCAGTCATTACCGTATGTTATGTTATTAACTGTTGAGCGTTTTTTACGGGAACCATGTATAGATGAAATGGCTGTGAAAACGTAAATTATTGTTGGTGCTAAAAATAGTCATCTTTCAGTGCTTTATCTGAATATATATTTTTAACATACCCAAGAAAATTTTTGAACATTGGATTTTTTTTTTTTTTTTTGAGCAATGAAAAAATTAAACGTGCTTTCTGTTTGGACCTGAGTTGCCGGGTGGTTTCTTTTCAAATTGGCAGCCTGCCGACTTCTCGCATTCAGGTGCTCTTTCTCCTCGGACCTGCTCACCGGTCCTTGATGGCTCCATGTGCTACATGGTGGTTCCTTCACCACCATGCAACACATGGTGGTGAAGGAACACATGCACACGACTGCAATTCGTCATTGCGCAGAACATAATTTGCATTCGAAATGACAAAATTAAAATTCATTTTTATCTATGGTGCCTGCCCCCTACATCTTTTTGATCAACGACTGATTGCTATAATATGTTTGCTTTTTGGATTTCAGTTGCCGGGTGGCTGATTTTTTCATTACCCTTACTGAACTTACCCTTACTTTTTGAAACCCTTACCTACTACATTCCACTCTAGGAAATGAATCGCGCACGTTTTCTTCAATCATAACACAAGTTTCATCATTCCAAAGATTATTTTCTCAATCTGTCATAATGCTCAACATCACGAAGCTTTCGTCAACCAAACAAAAAGTTTACTCAGAGCTTATTTTTCTTTACAAAGCCATTTCCTCGAGTACGACAAAAATTTCTTGAAGTTTAAATATTTCTGAGGCTTCAAGTACATTTTTACCCGACTACGGCAAAGCCTAAAGGAAGGGTTATGTTTTTATCAGTCTGGCTATGTTTGTGGTTAAGGATGTTCCATAGTAGCTCCTAAACTATTCATTCGATTTTGATGAATGAGGTGCCAATCGATTCGTTTTCGAGTCTCGAGTGTCATAGGCTACTTTTTACTAGAATTTAACAAGAGGAAAAATCGATTATTCCTAGACAAGCACCGATTTTTACCGATATTTTCGTAGCTAAGTGTGTTTCAGTTCAAACAAAAGTCGCAATCAACAATGAATTTCCAGTTTAAGGCTGACCTAGATTTTAGCATGAAATTAGTTAAAAGCCATTATAAAACCCGACGACAAAATTGATCAAACTGTTCGGATAATTTCTAGCTCTGTTGGGGCCGGGGCACAGGACATTTCCGCCGCAAAATTTATCTTTATCATCCCTCTCATGATACATTTCCACCGCGTCGCTCCCCGCTGTTTCTGTACGAAAGGACAAATCCGCCGATTGAGCTGGTAGAGTGTAATATTTGGCGAACTAAAATTGGCGAAGTTTAAATTGTTTTACACTGCATTGAGTTTTTTTTTATGTACATTTAATTTTGTAAAGTATATTCATTTGCTAATATACAGTGGAGTAAAATAAAAAAGTTTTAAAAGCCTGTAACCCAACTACAAAAAAGCTCTAAAAAGTCAGAAATAATAACAAGTTTAAAAAACTATAACCCGACTACAAAAAAAAAAAAAGCACTGAAAGGTAAAAAACAAGGTAGGTGCTATTTAATATCATCGTCTTATTAAATAAAACAAGACGTTTGATAGCTTAGCTATACCTGTTTATTTAGTTCTACGACTTGAACCCTCTGCAAGTTCCACATTAACAACATAATTCAATTCAAATGCTGTAGTCGTGCGTTGTCAACTACAGAAACCAAGCATTTAAACTTGATACACAAGCAAACATATTAGTTTGATCTATATGTATACAAGAATGGTAAATTAGGTTATAATGTTATTCTATCAAATTGCTTTTCTGTAGTTGATAAAGCACGACTACAGCATTTGAATTGAATTATGTTGTTAATGTGGAACTTGCAGAGGGTTCAAGTCGTAGAACTAAATAAACAGATATAGCTAAGCTATCAAACGTCTTGTTTTATTTAATAAGACGATGATATTAAATAGCACCTACCTTGTTTCTTACCTTTCAGTGTTTTTTTTTTTTTTTTTGTAGTCGAGTTATAGTTTTTTAAACTTGTTATTATTCAATCTCTGTTACACTATCATCATTTTGCGTGGAAAATTTTTAAACCACTGATTGTTTTCTTTTACTTCAATAAAGTTTTCAGCTTTAATCAAATTTTAAAAACATTTTTCGCAACTTCATAATCATGAACCACCACCAATATTCAGCTTTGATTTTTTTTAACTCGAATTGCATTTTTTACTTGATTGCATTGCATAAAAATAGGAAGATGCTTGATGCTACACTTTTTTTATGAACTGCTTTTTTTTGGTAGAAAGGCTCATTGGTTTTTTGTTTTTAAATAGCATGGATTTTCAGTAGCTATAGATATGAATTTTAATTGGAAAAAAGTTCTAAGCTATTTAAATTTCAAGATTTCACTCGTATAATTCAATATTTTCTTTCAAATGATTTTTAAAGAAAATACTACCTTACAAGTAATTGAAAAAATTCATTTATTGTTTTTTTTTTTTTTACTTTCAGAAAAATTAAAATGCGTATTTCAGGTATTTGGTGAAACTTCAAGAGTCTGGGGAAAGACTTACATATTATACAATATCAAAATATTTTTTCATGAGCTATGAGTTTTACCGTGCTCCTATTTTCACTAACGGACATTTCAAATATTTAAAAAAAAATTAAAACTAAAATGCTGTTTTTTTACACATTTGGCAATACTTCAAGGGCTTTGCGGAGATTCTAAACAATTTTGATTTCAAAATATTTTTTTTTACCCAGATTTGGTACTAATGCACACCTTTTCCCACCACTGGCATTTTCGATTTAAAAAAAAAATAAAAAACGATCCTCCCTAGTGGGGTTCATCATGGTTATATTCTTATGTTCATAATACAATTATTTCACACAAAAACAACATTTATTTTCTTGTGCTTGCTACATAATATTTTTATCATCTAGTAATTTCTTTTTTAACATTTATTTATTTATATATATATATTAATTACATTTATGATTACATTAAATTATTATATATAATATATTAATGTATTATGTATATAAATACATTTATTTATTTATATACAATATTTATTTATTTTTTTTTTTTTTTTTTTTTTTTTTTTTGCTCCGATTCACACATTACCTCAGATACTGCACTTAATTTCATTTTGTTTTTCCATATTATTCAGAGTTCATGCCACTCTGAAATAAGTTCCAAAGAGTACACAAATTATTTTTTTTTCTAGTAATAAATCCCTGCTTTTAAGCCTTAACTAAATGCCGTACAAGATATGGAGATAGTTTAGCATATTAAAAGGACTCAGCAAAATACCCTTTGAAATATGTTTCCGAAGTTCTCCCATTTTCTTAACAGCGCCATTAACAGGCACATGGCATCATCTAAAGGAGTGTATAGATCTCGCAGTAATTCTGAAGGTAAAGTAATTATCGAAAGGTCTTCCGTGGGTGGCTTTTCAGCACAGATCTAATTTTCTCCCTTTATTTAATTAGTGGTTAAGAAAGTAATAAATAACTTTGTTGTTTATTCCGAGGTACGAAACAGCTGTCTAATATGTCATTTTTGAAAAGGTTGATAATTAAACTGCTGGAATAATTATCGTGCATACAAAGACATATCTTTAGGCGAACTCCACTTTATTGGATGTAAGCTAACTATTCTGACAAACAAATCATGAATACTAGTTAAGGAAGAATACATTATTTACCAGTCCTCAGCACAAATGAGATATTGTACGTTAAATAAATATCGGTAAACTTCTCCACAAAAGAGATTTACAACTGGAAATATTTAAGGCTATAAATATATCAGACGTCAATCAGAGAAAAGTAATGCCTTGGATAAAATCTTCAGAATCAATGTGAAGAGCATGACGCCGCCCTGTCAACTTAGATCAAGCTCCACGGATTAGCCTACATTTCTCTTAAATCTACTCCGTGGGCTTTAACACTCTTTTAATTTTCACTTCGTCTTATCTTGGCATCTTTAGGAAAAATAAAAAACAGAAAGTGTGAAGGAAGAAATTTGAGGGTGTATTGTATGTTCCTCTCAGTTGCCACCATTTTGGAGTAATTACTGTGTTTTCGCCCAGCGATTGTAGAAACTTTTCTTAAAATTGCTGTCCTCTAGGCAAGAGTATTTCATTGCGGTCTAAAAAAAGAACAAAAGATCGTGATCAAAATTCGTTTTCTCCTGCAGTCAGAGTTTATGAGAAAATTTCAAAGTATTTCTATTTCCTATTGAACGCCATAGTTCCTTTAAAGAAAATCGGCAACAATATTTAGAGACTAATTATAAATAGTATACCGAACGATAACATGCGGCATATGCACATTTTTATTTATTTTTATTTTATTTACATGTTATTTATTTATTTTTTCATCTTTCGCTTTTCTGTAAAGTTCGCTGATTTAGGTTTCGCTGAAAATGAAGCATGAAAAACAATTCAAATTCCAATATTTTACTATTGTTATTGAAGAATCCAAAACACGTTCCTACAAATGTCTCAAAAACTCAATTCTGAGGATACTGCGCTTTACCTTTCCCCGGCAGCATTTTAACCTTTGCTTTTTAAGAAATATGATATGTTAGGGTGGCTCGAAAAAAGCTTTTTTTTTTTTTTTTTTTGCGATGATTGCTACTGCGGAAAAAATGCCATTGGGAGAACAAAGTGCACATAAAAAATTTAAAACTTTTTGCTCAATTTATTCATCTGCCGTAATTGCGTTAAAGTTTAGAAAAAATACAGTTGTTCGAGATTTTTATCAAATTATTTTTCTTTTTTATTTCTATTTTCGATAACCGGTAGGGCGGAAAAGGTAAAATCGCGGGCATAAAAATTCCAAAAAAATGAGGTCTGTGATATAATTCATTCCTTTTGGACAGAAGATTTGGCAATTTCCTGTTTTTTTTCTGCGTTTTAAATTAAATTTTGTCAACATTTTGCTGTTGGTTTTCGCCGTACTTATCAGAAATAATTGCATTGCTTGTCACATATAATGCATTTTTAGATGTTAGGTGCTAAAAATTTTTCAAAAATAATTTCCTTAAAATCTCAAAAAACTGCACTTTTTCCAAACTTCAGCGCAATTGTGACAGATAATGAAATTGACCAAAAAATGTAAAAAAAATTTTGTGCACCTTACCTCCCCCAATAGTCCCTTTCCACAATACTCATCATCAAAAAAAAAAAAAAGGAGGATTTTTTGCCCATTTATTTTGTTTCAATTAAGATATCTTACAATTCAGAAGATCAAAACACAAAATGATTTATCAGATTCATGCATTCCTTTTTTCATTTAAAAACGGTTATATAAAGATCTAAATTCATATTAACGGATGGGTTTATATTAAAAAAAGGAAAAAATCCCCTGTAAAACAATTGCAAACTTGTATTTGCTTTCGCAATCAATTTTGTTAGTTTTTTTTTTTTTTTTTTTTTTTTTTTTACTTTCGCAATATTCAAAATTGACAATAATTTGACTCTTCGCACGTTTTAAATCAAATTATGATAACTAATAAATTGAGATTTCAGATACTTGATTTTCCTGAACTCTTCTAGTTTATATTAAACTTTGCTTTTTTCTTAGTTTGACTTCAATAGTTCACTATCCTTTTTCTGTGTGTTTTTGAATGTATTTAATAATAAAAGGAAACTAACTGGAAGTATTTTCAATAACTTTGGAAAGTTTTTATTTGTGCACTTTAATGTTTGAGTGGTTTTTTTTCCCCACTGGAACCTGGAGTAAAGGTTGTGTTTGTCAAGTATTTCAAAACGTTAATTCAATTTTGCGAAAAGGTCGAATTCAATTAACTGCAACTTATTCATAATTTCAGCAAAACAGTAATTAAAGCATTAAACACCTTACGATTAAAAAAAAAATTTCCCTCTACCTACTTGTTGGTAAGTCAAGAAATCCCCTTGTTTATCAACTGCGCTAAATGAAGAACCAATCGAGATTCAACGACTGGTATTTCATCCGCAATGAGTGGGAATAATTATGGAGGCGTTCAAAATCCTAATTATGAATGAAGTACCCTGAAGCGTTGAAAAGCGTGAATTTTCAGAAGCAATTACGTATTTTTATGACAACTGATGATGACATAAAAAAAATCTACCACGCGTGAAGTCTTTAGGCTCAAAAGCTTTTCCTTCTTTGTAATAAGTAGATTTCTCGAACTAATTAAGAAAACAAACTTACTGTTGCTTTCTTCAAAATGTCGCCTATATTTGCAAGCACAAAACTCGCGAATTACATAGTACCCTTTTTTTCTTTCTTTTGTGTTAAATTAATGCGAAGTCATTCGCACACTACACTAAAGAGTTTTACTAAGATTTGCTTTCTACATGATGGCAGATTTGATATTAACTAGTTTTTTATGTTCAAAAAGGTAACAAAATAAGTAAGCCTGTTCATATCGTTTTCTCCGAGAAAAAGTAGGATCTCCTACTGTTATTCTGAAGCTTAGATGTCTTACTGTTGCTTTTAATAATCGCCCCTAAGTTGGAAACCACTGCCCTAAAGCTATTATCATACCAGTTACAGATAGAACGCATTAAGTTATAGAATAATATTACTTTTTTTTATATATATCTTCCTAAAAATACCATGTACAACCTATTAAATATTTTAATGAATTTTACTTAGCATGTTTGAAAAAAAATGAATTTTTTTATCAACATAATGAAAATATGTATGTGATTTAGATCCTGAGGTCATATATCCACTGGGTGTTGCGACAACGGCGTCAATGTCTTCAAAACATCGATATTTTTGTTCAAACATTGATGTTTGAGGGTCGATGTTTTACGTTCGATGTATTTTCGATGTCGATGTTTTTTATTTCAGCAAAAAACATCTATAAAAATGTTTAGAGTTTACAGTTATGATACAAGTTTTATTATTCATTAGTTAATGGGAGATATGTTGCTATCGGGAAGAGTTTTGTTTCATTAGTTGTTCATAGCAGTTGACCTATATTGCAGAAAAGTTTAGAAATATTTTTTACATCTCAGTGTTAAAAATAATTTTGAATGTGTTTTTTCCTCAAAGATATGTAGCACACCCCAAAATGGAAGGCAGATTTTTTTTTTTTTTTTTTTTTTTTGTCGATTGCGATTTAGTGCGAATCTATGAAAAGTGCCTTTGATTCTGGATGTGCGATAATGCGAACCTATATTATTTATTCCCCTATTCCCTTCCCCGCTCTCTTAAAAGGTCCTTCATTTAAAAAATATGGGTATAATTTGACTTTAAATGCGTACTTAGTATACCTCTATTATATTATTTATAATATTTGAATAGAATTAAGTTTTAAAACAATTTGCGAAATTCTTCTATGGAATTTCGTTATAAGTTAATATAATAGAACGAGCCACGGCTTCGCCCGTGGTAAAATTTAAAGGATTTTCGCTGCAATCGCTGTATTCATAATTAACGAATTTCAAAAATAAGTACAGCAATATAATGTTAAATTTAGATTTTATGTTACCATTGCTTATTAAAAAAACAAAGACATTTGCCTTGAATTAGTGCGCCAGTTTTCTGGCAAACTTTTTCAGTGGTTTGGAGTTGAGTCAAAACTTGATATTTCTTGAAAGTTAAACTATGTTAATACTACTTGATAGCAGTAGTTTACATAAACTCTTCATGAATTTGGCATAGCATTAAATCTGCGGCTGAACATTTGAGATCAAGTCATGACTTGAACAATGGTGAGTCATGGAAATTACATGGAACACTGTTTGTAGTTGTTTGTTCGCGCGTATGTGGTTCTTTTAACTTTCAATGAGTTTAGCATATATGCTTGGCAGCAGCAGAATACTTATATGAGGCTTTTAAATTGGAGTATTACTGGAAAAATTCCGTACGCTGTGACATGTAGATGAGCATTTTCATAACTTTTGAGACAATATGACATTTTCTTGTACGTTGGTTAGCGATATGTATCGCTTGAGCGACATATCTTGACAGAAACATAATTAAAAAAACAGTTGGTTCTCTATTTAACCACTCTCAAGAGACGAAAAAAATTGCCCTTAAGTAGAAAATATGTTGTAATAGAAGTTTTGAAAAATTTACAGTGGAATGTCTGGGACCACAATAAGTAGTCTTTAAATAGAGATAGTCGTTAAATAAAGCATTGTTAAACAGAGAACCAGCTGTACAGCTAAATGGTGCAAAAGAATTGTGATTAAAAACTGGTAAGAATAATGATTTTTAATTAAAAAAAATAAGCGGAGTTATTGACGTGCAGAATAAATACACTAACTGCATTTTCAAATTAAACATAAGTAGATATGAGTAAAAATTAAAGTCAGAGAACAACACCAAATGAGTGGCAAAATGTTTTAAAAAATAAGCTTTATTGAATGACTACCCTGACCTGAATTAAAATGGTTTTGGGAGTAAGACTCTTCACAATAACTATTTTAGAGAATTGAAACAGTCAAAAATTACTATTTCTTGATATGTACACAAAGTTAAGATGGCGTCGTATCTCTAGATTCTAAGGAGTTTCTGTAAGCTCCTGATGATTATTTGAAAATAGTATTCTTTTGTCAGAGCAATACTTGACTTGAATCATGCTGATCCATAAACACAAAAATAACAGATTTGTACTTGTCAGTTGCATTTCGTTACTCTATCAGGGGGTTTTGCACATCTGATGTGCAGCTGCGGGACATGTGATGAGACTCATTAGTTAAGAATATAGCATGACAAAATCTAAAAGTTGTGAAATTGAAGATGAGAATTGTCATAAGTTTAAAGATTAAAAGTTATTTTTTCCTTTTTTGGAAAATGGTTAAAATTCATCTTAATGTTGCAAAGGAATTTGAATTAAAACCAGTAGGGGAAAACATTTTTGAATAAAGAAACTTATGTGAAGTTGTCAGTCTGCAAAAGAATCATTGCAAATACTTCACTTGATTGCAATACTTCATTTCCAAATTAAACATCAGTAGGTATGAGAAAAGTTTAAAGACAAAAAACAATGACAGATAAGTAGTGCAAGAGAAAATATTTTCCAATAAAGAAAAGTTTGTAGAACTATTAGCAGTCAAAAGAATGATGTTTACTTCATTTACACAAATTAAACAACTGTGGGTGTAAGCAAACTCAAAGTACAGACAATAGTGACTGGTTTTTAGTCCCCCCCCCCCCCTTCCCTGTGGTTAAATGGATTTGGGTGCAAGATTTTTCCCAAAGCTCTTTTAATCCGCTGAAGCAGTGTCGAAAATTGCTTTTTTTTTTTATAAATGCAAACTTTGCACACATTTCATGACCCCCCCCCCCCCCCTCTATATGAAAATGGAATTTGGAGCATGACTTTTGGTAAAAACTCCTGTTGGCTGGAACAGAGTCAACAATTGATCTTTCTTGAAATGCAAGCAAAGTCATTACTGCTTCATGTACTTTCCTTTAACTGGAGATGAAAATAGTAAATAGTTCAATCAGAAGCTGATTATTTGAGAGTAGCGACCTTTGGGTAAGCAATTCTTGATTTCAATGATTTTGAACCATGGAGATAAAAAAACACCCATTTGTACTTGTCGATTCTTATGTGTTTCTTCAAACTTTCAGTGGATTTAGCATATCTACTGGGCAGCACCAGAATACTTGACAGACTTTTTTGGTAGGAGTATTACATAACACAAAATCCATAAGTTTGCCACAAAAAGGCGATTTCTTAGACAATTTGGTTTTCAAATGGAGGGGGGGGGGTATAAACACATCTTAGCAGAAATATAATTGGAAAAATTTTCTTTACATTACAAAAAAGTGGGAGACAAAACCTGCAGGGGAAAATAAATTTGAACAAATTAAGCATCAGTACAAAGGAGCAAATAAGATAGTCAGATAACAAACAGGTAAGTGGCGAGATGCTTCAAAAAAAGAAAAAAAAACTTATAATTGCTTGACTCTTTGCCCTTTCCCACTCTTATGTGTTAAAGTGGATTTCGGAGCAAGATTTTCTGAAAAAACTCATGTAGTGTGTCAGAGCAGAGTCAAAAATTGATATTTCCTGAACTGTAGACGTACCGTATATGCTCGCGTATAGGTCGATCTCGCGCATAAGTCGACCCCCTTACTTTTTGAAGGAAAATCGGTAAAAAATAATAAATATAAGTCGAGACCGCACTTTCTGAAATGATCGGGAACGTTTTGCTGCGAGTTTTGAACATAAATGTTTTGAAAAGAATAAAAATGAAATGCACTGAACATTCTTGTGTTAAAAACAGCCCGATTGTTATTCTTTTTCACAAAAAGGGTTTATTTTTGCGATCGCGATTTTTGTAAATCGGTACCGATCTGGGAACGTTTTACCGCGATTTTTGAATATAAACGTTTTAAAAAGAAGGAAAATGAAAAATAGTGGGCATTCTTATGTTGAAATTAGCACGATTGTTATTCTTTTCACAAAAAGGGTTTCATTTTTGCGATCGCGATTTTTGTAAAGGGTTCGATTTTACGATCGCGGTTTTTATAAGGGTTCGATTTTGAGGTTACAATTTTTGCTATCTGTTGCTTTTATTTTGCAATATTATCAATGAAATTTTGCGATGTGTTCATATTACATTCTGCTTCAAAAAGATAAACACCATCAATCGGAAAATTCGCCAATACGGCAATTCCCGCACTTTTTACGCTGTCGGTCGTTAATTGTAATTATTTATTCTTTATTTCATAATCAAATCATGCAAAAATACAGTAGAATGTATGAGTATTTACCTCTTTAGCGTTTGTTTAAAATAGTTGGACTCTGAATCGAAAAAAATCTTCTGGTTGTTGTTCGGGAAAAATTTTCGGAAATTCTGCCCCGCGTATAAGTCGACCCCCTAACTTTCAACTTCATTTTTTGGACTAAATTTCTCGACTTATACGCGAGTATATACGGTAGTTACTACGGTTTCGTAGCAGTAGATTCTTGCGAGTTTCTGTAAACTCGTGCTGGATTTGGCTAATAGTTAGATCAGCATCTGATTTTTTGAGAGTAGCGACCTTTGGTTAAGCAATTCTTGATTTCAATGTTTCTGAGCTATGGAGATAAAAATAACACCCATTTGTACTTGTCGATTCTTATGTGTTTCTTCAAACTTTCAGTGGGTTTAGCGTATCTGCTGGGCAGCACCAGAATACTTGACTGAGACTGTTTGGTAGGAGTATTACATGACACAAAATCCATAAGTTTGTGCCACAAAAGGCGATTACTCAGTTTTTCTGAAAGTATGATATTTTCTTCGAAAATTGTTTTCGACATGTAATGGCTTCAGAAAATTAACACATCTCGGCAGAAATAAAATTTGAAAATTGATTTATTTGTTGGAGAGTTTGGAACAAAATCTGCAGGGGAAAATGTTTTTTAATAACGAAAGTTAAGTGGAGCTATTGACGTCCAAAAGAAGTAAACTAAATTCAGTTTCACAAACTAAACATTAGTTAGAATTTTTTTAGCAAAAATGAAAATGGCAGAACAATGTCAATTAAGTGTCGAGATGTTGAAAAAAAAAACAAACTTAATTTCAATCTCCCGCTCCCCCTTCCGTACTAAAATTGTTTTTCGGAGGGAAAGATTTTTGCCAAAACTCTTGTAGTGGGTTGGAGCAGAGTCAAAATATGGATATTTCATGAAATTTAAACAAATTTAAAATGCTTCGTACCCGTAGATTCTTGCAAATTCTGTCAGCAGCTGAATAATTAAGAACATGGGCTTTTAGTTAAGCAATTTCTGATTAGAATGACTCTGGATAATGGAGACAAAAATTACACTAATTTATACATATGTATGCTCATGCCTTCATCAAACATTCCATGGGTTTCGCATATTCGCTGAGCAACAGCAAAATACTTGAAAAACACTTTTTAGTTGCATTATTAGATAACACAATTTGGTTTTTAAATGGAGGGGGGGGGATATAAACACATCTTGGCAGAAATATAACTGGAAAATTTTGTTTTACATTGGAAAAAAGTCGGGGACAAAAACGTCAACGGAAAATAATTTTAAACAAAGAAAGTTCACAAAAGCTATTGATATTAAAAAGTATACTTACCGCAGTTGCGCAAATTAAGCATCAGTGAAAAAAAGCAAATAACATAGTCAGATAACAAACAGGTGAGTGGCGAGATGGTTCAAAAAAAAAATAATAATAATTGCTTGACTCTTCGCTTTTTCTCACTTCTATGCGTTTAAGTGGATTTCGGAGCAAGATTTTCTGGAAAAACTGCTGTAGTTTGTCAGACCAGAGTCGAAAATTGATATTTCTTGAACTGCAGACGTATTTACTATTACTTCGTAGCTGTAGATTCTTGCGAGTTTCTGTAAACTCATAATGGATATGGCAAATAGTTTCAGCAGCAGCTGATTGTTTGAGAGTAGCGACTTTTGGTTAAGTAATTCCTGATTTCAAGAATTCTGAAAAATGGAGATAAAAGTTAGACCCATTTCTACTTGTTGATTCTTATATGTCTCTTAAAAGTTTTAGTGGATTTAGCATATCTGCTTGGCAGCACAAGAATACTTGAATAGAACTTTTTAGTAGGTGTATTACCTGGCTTCTTTCTCACCATTTCAGGAGACAGATCATACTACACCTGCCTAACACGTCTGGCCAGTGGCCATATCATAACCTTAAAATACACAAATGGCGAGAAAACCTTTCCCCAGTGTACCAAATGCCACCAGCACCGAGCTTCTCCCAAACACATTTTGGACTGTCTCGGAATTTCCAGAGAGGATATTTACTCGTCTCCTTTGCTGGTTGCAGACGTCCTCAGGGTCAATGGTTTATTTGAGCTGGTCTGACCAGTTTGGAGATAAGAAGATGAAGTAGGAGTATTACATGACACAAAATCAATAAGTTTGTGCCATAAAAATGCGATTTTTCATAATTTTTCAATGCAATGAGTGGCGTAGTAGAAATTTCAAAAAGTAAATATTTTCACGTGTGATAAATGTATGTAAACAGCCAAAAAAGAATTTTAGAAAGTAAATTGAAAATTTTGAAAGAAAAACCCTGGCGGAAAATTGATAAACAATGTTATCAGCTACTTACCAAATACTGGAAAACGTACTAATACTATAGTGCTAATACGAATTGAAGAATTTTTGTAAATAAATAATCCGCCAAATTAAGTAAAAGCGAAGAAAAGTTATTGCTCCAAAAACAAAGTAAATGTCAGGAAATTAAAAAAAGTAATCCAGCAAAAGAAGAAAATAAATCAGAGCGGAATGAACGAAATAAAGCGAATGACACTTACTTTGAAAACTGTAAATAAACGCACATGGCACATGCCAGAAGTTGGCAATTGATTTCACTTCAATCACAAAGAAAACCCTTTTGGAGTGCAAAAAAAAGAGGAGTGATACGTTGTGAATATAAGTTTTAAATAATTTTTTTAAAAATCTAGGACGAATTTAAAAATTTCGGCTACGTCTTGCACATCATCAGTATGCGGAATAATTTTGTACCAATTTTCATAATCATACGTTGCGTAAATTTTCCAGGAGAGCGTTTGACCCGAATCCGTGACGTCATCAAACTTTGATTTTATATATATAGAATAGCCTACTTTCAATTTTTGTATTATTCTGGTGGAAATTTAAAATTTGTTATGAAGCTATTTCAATTAATTTGCATGATGGATATCTCAATTTTTTGTATTTTATATGTAAAAGTTTTTTGCTCCTTTACATTAATTAATTTTGAATGTTAATCAATAATTATCATTTTTATTTTAATCTTATCGTTGACAGTTCAGAAATCTTCTTAAGCAATAAACTGATTACAGTGAGTAATTCTAGCATTAAAACATGTTTCACTGTGTAGGAATATATATGAATTTTTTTCGATTTTTTAGAGTATCGATTTTTCAAAACAACGATGTTTTTTGAGTCAATGTATCGATCCCATGTATGTTTTAGTTTTGAAAATCGATTATTTAAGACATCGATGTTTTTTCATAGATGTAGCACTATTAGTAACTGCAAATAGCTTAGTGTTAATTTAAATTCTGAAGCTATTATAAAGCTCACCATAGGAGTACCGGGTTCCTAGGTGAACTAACTTGATATATTTTTTTTTTATTTAAAGCTACTTATTATTTAAATCCCTCACTTTAATTAATTAAAGTTTTGTAGATTTGATAGGTTACATATGTAAATATGAAGTTGAGTAGCATTTCTTTCTGTAAAATTGGAAGAGTATTTTGTACCCGAAGTAATGATTAAATTAGTTTTATAAAAATACGAATATATTTCAATATGAATGATATCATGCAAATTTGTTCATAACGTTGGGGGCGTATTGCACGTGCAGCAGTGGTAAAAAATTCCGGAAATATGGGAAAAAGCAGTAGAACTTGAGGAATGCAAAATTATTTTACATTCATCTACAGCTAAGCAAAATTGTAAAATGTATCCAATGTTATAAAATAAACTAAAAAATGAAATATGTATTCAATTTCGTTTTCTTCTAAACAAATGTGAACATTTTGATCTTTTAAGGACTTCGTAAATCGAAATATGTTTCAGGTCTAAATAATTCACTTTTCTTAATTTGTTTGTTTATTCAAAACATCTTTCCTATTTTTTTCCAGTCTCTGATGCCTATAATTAATTTTTTACGAGTTATTTCATAGATAAAATCTATAAGGCTCTTTACACTGATACAGAACACATTTTTTTTAATATAATGAAACCGAGGTTTTTACGCATCTATATGTAAAAGAAAATTATAGTACTAAAGTTGAAAAACTTCCCAGGAGTTCCCCATGCATGGTTAACGGGCCAAAAAAAGGACTTTAGTGCAGGTATAGTTTTTGTCTATTTTTGAAAGTAGCTCCACTTACCTAATTAAAGTCTGGATGTCACCTAAGCACACCACTAAACTTACTGGTGGTGAAAATGCGTGCTTAGGATGAGTCAAAAATCCCCATCACACCATTTTGGAAGGAGTTATTGCACACAAAAGGGTTTTCCTTAAGCTTAATCCCATACTTTTACGATTCTCAGCCTCAGGTTGCAGTGTTTCAAATGACTGAGCAAAAGTTCAATGTCACATTATATCATTTTTACATAGTGATATGCCTTGAGTTATACTTTCCAGCAAATAATGTTTGTATAATTACCGTAAAAATCTCTTTGGGTGCAATATGCGTCAGTGAAAGCTCTCTTGAACTACAGTTCGTCACTCATTCCATTATAATCAAAGAAAGAAATTTAAGTATCCATACAAGTTCAAACAAAATTAGTATGCTTGATCAAATTAAAAACTGCAAAATTTCTGTTCAAGAAAAATAAATCTCATATATTCGTGCAGGGACTCCATTTTTTCTGTTGAATCTGTATATTCAATGTGTCCATCTTTAATAAGTAATATTCAGTAAGCCAATGGACCGATAAATGAAGTGTAATTAATCGACAGCGTCGATTATTGATCATGATGATTTTTAATGCTACAATTTCTGCATTGAAGTTTTTTTTTTTCAGAATGATAGATTAAAATTTCTATGAGATAATTTTCATATTATCGTTAATAATATTACAGAATGTTAATTAGACATGAAAATCAAACATAAAGTTAGTTGCATACATTCTACAAACTTAGTAGTTTCTTGTTTTGTTTTTAGTAATTACTTAATTCAAGACTTTCTCATTTTTTAGGAAAATTCTAACATAATTTTAAAGCAATATGATTGCCCATACTGCGTGCGAGCAATCATGTTGACATTTTGGTCTCAGTCTTTTTTTGAATGTTAATTTCATTACATATCTTAAATCATTAAATGCATTTTAAATCAAAATATGCAATAAAAAATGTGACATTTTTTGATCCGAATTCTATAAAAAATGAAACTGCAAGAGTTTAATATTTTAGAATTTATAACAAAGTTTATAAGTTTCAGTAATGTACATATGTACAACTGATATGCGAAAAAAAAAATTCCCTTTCCTCCGATACTTGAAAAAAAAAAAGGGGGGGGGTTGGGCCGGGTGAAACATTTAGAAACGAATTACGTGAAACTTTTCCAAACGAATTACGTGATTTTAGAGACTAAAACTTTAATTTATCCTCTAAGGAAATATTAATAAATTGCACAATCTATTGACTTATATATTGATTTGCGCAATCTATTGACTTATATTGACTTAAACTGACTCATATAATACGTAACGGAAATAAAATTATGTCTGAACTTAGATAATTTAAGAACTAATTTATAATTAACCTCATTAAAATCGGTCTTTATTATTATTATTTTTTTTTTTTTGTTCTAATAATTTTTGCGCCGGTCGCCTAGTCTAGTGGGCGGAGAACTCTAACCTCGGATGGGGGGTTCCGGGCTCGAATCCCGGCGCAGGAACCGATGTACTCTCTCCTCCTGTCCTTCTTCTTTCTTTGAGTGAATGTGTTGTTGTGCTGTGAGAGGCTGCATACCTTCTAAACGTGTCCTTAATGCATGTATTTTTTGTGAAATCACACTTCACTCCAAATTACGATACATTTGGAAAAGTGAAGCGGCGCACCCCAAATCATCAGTTTAGCTGGCTCACTACAACAACAAAAAAAAAAAAAAAAAAAAAACATTTTTGGACAATGTTTTCATTTAGCAAGCAACATTTCTCGCGATTCAAGAAGGAGATATTCTCTCAACCGGAATACTTCCTCTGTGCCGCTGACGTGACCAGATAATTCTAGTTTTTCCTATTTACCAGCTCTTTTTATATTGATTGCACATTCTTTTTGTCCTTGAAATTGATTTTCTATCTTGCTTTCTTTGACCGGTGTGTGTGACTGATGTTTCATCTAAAAATAAGTAAATATATAGGAATTAAGAAAGGATTTTTTTACTTTAGTGAGTGATTGAAAAAAACAGGATTTTATGCTTGCAAATGCATTTAAATCCAAAAATATGATATCATAGTAAAATATTTTCATTCACATTAGATTGCATAATAACATAAGTCATTAATAGTTTCCACATTATACCTAATTTTCCTGGTGTATATTTGTGACTGTGGAAAAGTGAAATAGAGATGAGAATTTTGATAAACTTTATAAGATCAAAACGAAATATTAAATATATATATGCAAATGGCTCATATATTTATTATTAAGAATGTGAAAAAAAATAACTTCATTCAATGTAAAAGATTGAAGTACGTGATCTAAGCAGAAGTAAAACTTTTACGAAAGTTGTTTTTTTTTCAACCTCTGTTAGGCTATAAAAAATACACGGATTCAAATAAAAAAATATATATATATATTTTATTATCAAAAGTAAGGTACAATCCTCCACAATTCTCTACATAATCACCTTGACGATTGAAGCATTGGTTATATCTGTAAACAAGCTTTATAATAAATAGCCTCATCGTAGAATGTTGCCGCCAATGATTGGAAGTGAGTTGTGACGGTGTCTTTGGGTTCCACGCCACTCTGGAAGATCGATGCTTTTCCAGACCCTAAGCAGGGGTCTCCCCAAGCAGGGTTGATGGTCATTGCCATGCCCCAAAGCAGGGGGTATGGCAATTCCCGTCATCATAGTGCTCATGTAGCCCAACGGTTCCTCCAGCAATTTCATGTATTCAATGGGACATTTTTGAACACCCACCATTAAGTTCCGACCGAGCACCAAGTGACTTACATGTATTCCCTGAACTGAAGCAGAGACTTGGCGACCCCTGCTTGGGCTCTGGAAAGGCATCGGTCTTCCAAAGTGGCATGGAACCCAAAGACAACGTCACAATTCACTTCCAATCATTGGCGGCAACATTCTACGAGGAGGCTATTATAAAGCTTGTTCACAGATATAACAAATGCTTCAATCGTCATGGTGATTATGTAGAGAATTGTAGAGGATTGTACCTTACTTTGAATAGTAAAATATTACTTTTTTTTGAACCCGTTTATTTTTTATAGCTTAACGGAGATTGAAAAAAAAACAACCCTCGTACTACCGAATCATAGACACATTATAACACTTTTGAAACAATAAGTACTAAATGTATAAAGTTGACAAGCATTTTAATAAACGATTCCCTTGTGAATTAATGTTTGCGATTGCTGCCTTTTCCACCAACTCGCCCTTTATTCACGGCGCAAAATGTGGCATTTAGACCAAAATGCTGTCAAACGCACGTTTTGAAACATTACTTTCTGTTTTTCCTTAAAATACGGTTTGTTTGTTGTAGGATATAAATATAAATAGTTTGTTTGCTATGAAATTGGTGCCACCAACATCCTACACGAAACTCACACATCTCTAAATACTAATAGTACATCAATGGACCCCGCTACGATATCAAAAACGAAGAAATGACATACCCCCCTCCTCCGATTTCCCCCAAATACATCACCCAACCTATCACTCCTAGCCCCCGCCCACTAGTGTCACCCACTCATGTGGAGTTATACAGACCACACGTCTATGACAGCTATACATGGGGAATTACCGGTCGTTATTTACCCTTGCATTTCACAGTACATGTGCCGTACGTAGAAAAAGGATAGAATATTCAGTTTTTAGTTTTTTTTTTCGTCACAATTTTGAGAGTATTCGGTCCCCTTCCTGAACGCCTCGCCAAATCTTTAGGAGGTCACAAGAACTGCCTAATTCTTATAGCAACACAGATAGCTATCAGATAGATATATATATAAGTAGCTTGTTGAGAGTTGAATTTGTGACGATTTTCAGTTCTTTGAAATAGTGTGTGAATGCTGGATTTGCAAAACGTACGAATTTCGTGCAGTATGTTTTGATCAAAATGCCACACCAGCTCGGCAACATGGGAAAAAAAAAGGGGAGTAATTACTTTCTCTTAGACTAAGTAACAATTTGTGTTCATTAATTCAGTATGAGTCTCGAAGACTCACTACAGTGGGATCGAAATGCAGAAGAATTTTTTAAAATACCCGGTTATCAGCACGAATGCTCATGCAATGAGGTTTTTAGCGCGGGTTTATTTTACGTCGCCGAGAATATTGGCCTAGTTATCTAGAACGGCTGGCTTTACAAAACGACGAGTTTTCGAAACACCACATACACCCTCAATCCCACACAACCCATCTAAGATCTCCCAATCCACAAATCTACCCTCTCCCATCCACCCCCCCCCCCCCCCTCCTAAACCTACCCAAAACCACAATTACCCCCCCATACCAAAACACAATTACCCCCTAAAACTCCCCATTCCCCCCCCCCACCACTAAAAGATATCAAGAGCAAACAAAACCATATCTCACACCCCCCCATCATACCTACACACCACTCCAAAACCCCCATCCCAACCCACTCCAAAACCCCCCCACAAACCAAACAACCCCACACTATATATCCCACACTCAGAGATGAGTAAAAAAAACCCAACCTTCCATATAAACATTCAACTAAGAGAGATAGGATATATAGATCCCTCTAAATCAGAGTATAAAAAACCACACCCCCCCCTGCTCGCTCTCTGCCACATAATATGAAGAGAAAACTATAAAAAACCCCCCTCCTCAATCACAAATCTTCACACATAAAAGAGAGAGAGAACAGATATGATGAGGAGATCAAACAAAATACCTATGAAGATATGTCCAAAGAGATAGATAGAGAACCCCCTACCCACAAAACATCCCAACAACACCCCTCCCTCAAACCCATCACCCCCCATCCAATAATCCACCCCCCAAACACACTAAAAAAACAAACCAACACTCCGAAACACACAACCCCTACACCCAAAAACACCCACCCCCCCCCCCCCTTTCATACCTCCCTTCCCACCCTCTCCCCTACAATTCTTTCCCCCCCCAACACATATACCATCCCACCCCTTCCCCCAAACATCCCCTCCCAACTCCCTCATACACATCAAACCCACACTTCACCCTTTCACCTACTTCATTCTTTCTTCCCAAACCCAAAAACCACAAAATATTCAATTCCCACTCCCCTATTCCCCCTTACTCCCCTACCCCAATCCCACTAGTCCCCCCCCACCACCCCCCCAAAAATTCTTTGATAGATAGAGAGATTGCAAAGAGAGAATATAGAGGAGTAAGAGATATATATAGAAAGAGAGATAGAGAGAGATAATCCACATTCTCCTTTCCCTTCCTCATTCTTCCTTTTACTACACACTTCATCCACTCTCCTATCTAACACCATCTCACTACACACTCAGCTCTCTCACATCACACACCTGCTCTCTCGTAGCTCTCGACCTCTCCAAGAGATGAGAGTTACAGTAGAGGTAGACATCAATTAATACTGAGAGAAGATAAAGAGTTAGACAAATATATTCACACAAACCCACCAATAACTTACCCTAATCCATATACCAGTAGAGTGAGTGAGAGAGAGAAACTAAAAGAGAAGACTCATATAGGTAATGATTTTATAGAGAGTGGGAGATGATAGAGAGAGAGTGAGTATATAGGAGAGTGATATACAATTTAAATATATATATATTAATATAATTCTTTAAAACTACGCTCAAAGATTCAAACCAACTCAAAAACTATTATTCCCTCATGAATAACATATATAGTATCAAAGCAGAGAAGATATTCGTTCAGTTGTGATAATTGGCTTAAAGCTTGTGGCGAAAAAAAACATTTCAATTTTTTAGAAATATTTAAAAGGAGATTATTATAATTATTATTATTAATCTAAAACTTTGCAATGTTTCAAACCAACTCGAAACTTTATTCTTTCATGAATAACATATATATTATCTAAAGTAAGTGAAGATATTTGTCTTTTGTTAACACTTCGGCTTAAAGTTTTGTGTGGATAAAACTTTTCAATTTTTCGGAAACTTTGAAGGAGTTACTTTGAAATTTCAACTTTGAGAAACGTTCAAATTTCATTCATTTACAAATAGAGTATAGGGTATCCAAAGTGAAGATATTTGTCTGTTGCCGGCATTTTTTCCAAAAACTTAGTGTGGATGAAACATTTCAAATTTTATAAATCTTTAAAACTATTATTTTGGAATTCAAAAAACTTTGCTAAATTCTAAATAATTTAAAAAAATTTCACGAACAATTACAATAATAGAGCATCCAAAGTATGTAAAGACATTTTTCTGTTACTTTGGCTTAAAGTTTTGTTTGAGAAAATTTTAAATTTTAGAAGTTTTTAAAAGGTAAACCTTTTAAAGATTTTTTTTTTCAATTTAAAACTTTGAAAAGATCAAATCAACTCAAATTTTATTCTTTCATGAATAAGATATGTATTATGTAAAGCAAGTGAAGATATTTGTCTGTTGTAAACCATTTGGCTTAAAGCATTGTGTGAAAAAAAACTTTCATTTTTTAGAAATCTTTAAAGGGGAGTTTATTATAATTATTATTTAAAACTTGTCAAATTTTATTCCTTCATATATACAATACAAATTATTAAAATTAAGAGATAAGCGATTGCGAAATGTTTCTTAAAGAAACCTGTATATATTATTCTCGCTTTATTTTTTTTCTTCCAAAAATGATATGGACATAATAACATACTAAAATAAATGAATATAAACAGAATTTAGTTTGCTGATACAATAATCTATATTACTGTTACTGTTTTGTGCCCACAAAAAAATAATGCTTAGTATTGAAATTTTATTAGAAAGTCAAACTATGCTCATAGAAATAAATTTAAAGTTGACGCCTTCAACTACGACAATCCCATCAAAACAAAAAAATACCCCCAAATCCAAAACCCATCATACCAACAATACACCAATCCTAAAATACCTCCACTTATCCCCACTTAATCCCCAAAAACCACCCAACACCAACACTCTCCCCACCAAACCAAACAAAAAACACAACACCACAACCATCCCCACCCCACAAACAAACAATCCATAAAAATACAATCCTGTAAACCCTCACCCCACCTACTTCCCCCAAACCCAACCTATCCCAAAATCAAACAAAACACTATATCCAACCCCCCACTAAAAATCTCCCCCAACCCTACAGCCCCTCCTCTCTATATATATATATATATATATCAAAACATACCACCCACCCCCCCCCCCCACAAAAAATTTTAATATGAGATATACATGATGACATTCTATCTCACGACTGCTTACTATCTCTATAGCTAGTACTCTCTATCTCTCTGCTAAGATACTACGAAAGAGAGAGAGAATACTAAGAGAGAGAGAGATAGAGATAGATATAAGATAGAAGAAAAACACAAACACAAACACACAAACATCAACCACCCTACATAAGAACACATCCACAAACACTCCCAAAACCCCCCACCACTCAAAAACACAACCCCACCAAACCCCCCCCACCCAACCCACAAACCCCAAAACATTCAAACATTATCATAAAACACTCCACTAAAACACCCCAAAATCCTACTCACAACCTCACATACAACCACCCCACCCAACAAACACCTCACACCCCCCCCCCACACAACACACCACAATCACCAACTCCCAACAAACCCAAAAACCCCCACCAAACAACCATACCATCACACACATCCAACACAATAACCAACACCCACCAAAACTCCACCCCCCAAACCAAACCCCCTCCAACACCCCACCCCCTCAACACCCAAAAACAACAAACAATCATCCCACACCACTCACCAAAACCAAAAATCCACCCAAACAACATCATCAACCTAACTACAACCACCTCTACATACCAACAACCCAACATAACATACCCCACCAAAACACCAAACCCCAACCAAACATTCACCCACATACAATAACACCCACACCACCCACAAAAAAAATACACAACCCATACACAACCCATAACACAACAACCACACAACATCCCCCAACACCAAATCTACCAATACCACAAACATACCACATCAACACTTAAATACTCAAACCCAATCAAAAACCAAAATACCCACAATACCAAACAACACACACACCACCAACCACACACAAACACCCCCACACAACACCAACCAAACAACATCACCAAAACCCCAAAAAACACACTCCCACACACCAACAAAAACCTAAAATCACATAACAAAACTACCAACAACAAAACCCATACCACATACCACAACCTCCAAAACACATCCAACAACAAACACACCCTCCATACAATCCCCCATAACCTACAACATAACACAACCCAAACAACCCCAACACCCCCCATCACAACCATCAAACCCACACAACCACAAACAAACACTCCACAAACAAACAATAACCCACCCAACCCAAACACAAACACCCACCCCACCAAAACCACCTACACACTAAACACCCCAACAACAACCCACACCCATAACACATACCCATCACAAACCCAACCCCCACATAACACCCCCACCTAACCAACAAAACCAAACCAAATACAATCTAACCCAACACACCCCAAAACACACAACAACAAAATCCAACACAAACCCAAAACACCAAAACCATCCCCCCTACCCCAAACCAACACCCCACAAAATCAACCACACATCTCAAAAACCACACAAAAACACACAAAACCACCTCCCTCATCCCCACTACAAACCCTACTCCAACCACAAACCCCCACACCACTACCCCACACACACTCCCCTAACCCCCCCACACTCCCACACCCCCCCCACACCCCTACCCCCCACCCCCTACCCCATCCACATCCCCAACCCCAAATCCCTACTTTACAATCTCATTTTCCAAATATATACTTACTTACTTATTACTTACTAATACATACACCACCAAAATCCATCCCAATCAAATTCCCCAAAAAAAATAATTCCCTCAACTTCTCTACCTACAACCACAAATCAAAAAATCAAATCCCCAAAAATTAACCCAAATCTCTAACCCACCCTTACTCTCACACCAAAAACCATCCCTACTCAAATCCCCCAAAAAAAATAATTCCCTCCAAAACCTTCACAACAACTACAAACCAAACTCAAATCCCCAAAAACTAACCCAATCCTACCTCCTATACCCACCACCAAAATCTACCCCTACTCCCCCCCCATCATCATATCCTCCTCAAAAAATAAACAAACAACCAAATAAAACAATCCAAACAACAACAACAACAACAACAAAAATTCTCCTCAAAAAAAATACCCCCCATAAACAACCTCTTTCAAAACAACAAACAAACACAAACCCCCATTCCCTTCAACCCTATCCCAACTCTCCAAAACACCCTTCTCTAAAAAAAAAAAAAAAAAAAAAAACAAATCACCCCATATAAAATCATACAAATACAAAACCAAAAAAAAATCCCCCCAATCTTCCAAAAACACCTTCCCCCCATACCCCCCAACCAACAAACCCCTAATCTCCCCCCCAACAAACAACCAAACAACACCAAAACACACAACACAACCACATCCTCTATTTACACAAACATCAAAAACTCCCACATCAACCCCTATCACCCCCCTACATAAACCCACCAAAAAACAACAAACTACCACCCTCTCCACCATCACCAACCACTCCACAACCCACATAACTTCCCCACCACAAACAAACAACCCACCAAAATAAACAAACAAACAACCCAAACCAACACCACTAAACCCCCCCCCACCATCTACACTACACCCCCAACCAAAACCACCACCCCACTCCAAACACAAATCAAAAACCACACCCAACACCATCCCCCACACAACCCAACCCATCCCCCCAACAAAACTCACAACAAACCACAACAACCCCCACCACCCAACACAAACCCCAACCAACCAAAACACCACCCCCAACACAACCACCCACCCACACAACAACCCAACACCCACCACAAAACACCAAAAACCCCCACACCCAACAACACCCACACCAAACCCACACCAACCCACCAAACCACCACCACACCCCACACCCACCACCCCCCACAACCCCACACCCAAACACACACACCCACCCACCAACCAAACACAAACCCCCAACCACCAACCCCCCAACCCCCAAACCAACCACCCCACAAACCCACCACCCCAAACAACCCACCCCCACCACCCAACCCAACCCCCCAACACACCAACACCCCACAACACAAACACCCCACCACCCCACCACACCACAACACCCAACCCCACCCAACCCACCCCAAACCCCACCAAAAACCCAACCCACCCCACACAAACCACCACCCAACCACCACAACCAACCCCAACACCCAACCACCACAACCCCCCACACAACAACCCACCCCACAAACCACACACCACCCACAACCAACACCCCACACCACCACCCAACACCACCCACACCACCCCCACCACCAAACACCAACACCCACCCACCACCCAAACCACCACACACCCAAACACCCAACACAACCCACCAACCACACCCACAACCACACCACAACCCCCCCCCCACAACCACACACCAAACCACCCACCACCACCCAACCCCACCCACACCACACACACCCCCCACACCACACCCCCCACCCACCAACACCCACCCACCCACCACCCCAACCCACCCACCCAACACACCCAACCCCAACCACCAACCCCCACCCCCCCACCCAACACCAACCACCCACACCACACCCCCACCCCCCAACCACCCACCCCAACACCCCCCCCCCCAACACCCACAACACCCCCCACCCACCAAACACCCCAAACCCCACCCAACACCCCACCACACCCACCCCACCCACCCCAACCACCCCCAACACCCCACCACAAACACCCCACCCACACCACCCCACAACCAACAACCCCCAACACCACCCACACCCCACCCACCCCAACACCCCACCACCCACCCCCCCACCCCCCACCAAACCCCCACCCACCACCACCCCACCACCACCCCCAACCCCACCCACACACAACACCCCCACCACCACACCCCCCACACCACCCCCACCAACACCAACCACCCCCACCCACCCCACCCCACACCCCCACACACCACCCACCACACCCCCCCACCCCCCAACCCCACACCCACACACACCCCACCACCACAACCCAACCCCAACCCACACCACCCCCACCCAACACCAACACCACACCCACCCACCCCCCCACCCCCCCACCCCCACCACCCACCCAACCCAAAACCCACCACCCCCCCCAACACCCCACAACCACACCACCCACCCCCACACACACCCCCAAACCCACAACCACCACCCCACACCCACCACACCACACAACCCACACCCCACCAACCCCACCACCCACCCCCCACACCCAACCACAACCCACACCCAACACCACAACCACACCACCCACACCACACCACCCAAACCAAACCCACCCACACCACCACCCAAAACCCACACCCCACCCCCACCACCCCCCAACCCAACCCCACAAACCACCAAAAACCCCACACCCACCCAACACCAACCACCCCACCCACCACACCCCACCACCACCCACCCCACCCCCCCAACCACCCCCACACACCCCACCACCCCCACACCCCACCCACACAAACACAAACCCCACCAACCACCACCAAAACCCCCACCACAACCAAACCAACAACCCCCCCACCCACCACAACCCCACACAACCACAACCCACACACACAACACACAACCACCACACCACCCCCACCCCAAACACACACCCCAACCAAACACCACCAAACAACACCCATCCCACCACAAACCACACCACCCAACAACCCACCACCCCCACCCACAAACACCCCAACCAACACCCACCACCAACCACCCCCACACCACCCCCAACCCACAAACCAACACCAACCCCACTATCCCACCAAACCCCCCACTACCCACCCCCCCCCACACACCCACCACCCTCCTTAAAACCTAACCCTCCACTAAAACCCACAAACCCACCACCACCCCCCCCCAAAACCACCCCACACCCAACCCCCCATCACATCACAATCCCCCACCATAACCTCACCCCACCCACACACAATCCCACATCCAAACCACCCATATATCCCACTTACCCCAACCCCCCACTCCATCAACCCCTCCCCCCACCCCCCCCCAATTCAAACCCAACCAATCAACCTCACCTCCCACCCTACCACACCCCCCAACCAACCCCCCCTCCACCCTCCCCACCAACCATCACCCACCACCACCCCCACCCCTCCCATCAAACACCTTACAACTTACCCACAACATCCCTCCTCCCAACTCCCCCACCCCCCCACAACCCCCCCACCCAACTAAATCCACAACACCCCCCAACACCCCAAAATCTTCACCCACCCCCCCCCCGCTCCTCACACGCGATCTATCTCTCGTCTCGGATATCGACCTTTTGCTCTATAACTCTCGCGTGCATCGCGCTCAACGCCACCGCACTGACACCACACCCGCCACCGAGCCAGTCCTCTGAACCCAACCCCCCCCCCCCAGAGCGAGCGCCCTATACCAGCCTGGTAGAACCCCCCCCTAACCCCCTCCACAACTCTCAACCACACACCCTACCTCTATATCCCACCTAAAAAACCACCACACCCCAACCAGAGAGAGACCACACCAACACCACAGAGACCCATGATACACCCAGACATAGCCCCACTCCCCCCATAAAAAATCCCTCCGCTGCAGACACCCCCACAAACCCACCACCAACCACTGCCGGACAACACCAAGCAACACCGTTATGCATACCAACCACAGATTACCAATAGACAGAGATGACCATACACAGATAGTGGTGTAACCACTCCACAACCAACACATCCGACCCGCCACACGCACTGAAGCAATGGACCCGGCACAAGCCATAACCTAAACCCCAACAACCCTTGAATCCTGGACACGCACAGAGCGTACACCATCAATCTCCGTACGCGCCACACCACGCACCCCCAACCGAGAGTACATGCCACAGGACAATCTCAACCTCACACACACCCCTCCACCCCCACACACCCCCCCCATTTTTGTTTTTTTTTTTCTTTCTTTTTTTTTTTTTTTAATGTGTGTGTGTGTGAAGATTGTGTGTGTGTTAGTAATGTGTGTTCGTATTTACTTTTAATTTTGTGATAATTTTCTTACAACAATCTTGTCCTTGCATGCGTAAAACTCCGACAACTTCTTCTAGGTGCGTTAATTTCTTTTTATTTTTCTTTTGTTGCAGAGTGTATTTTAATAGGTTATGGAACTATATCGATTGTTTAAAACTTTCACACTTTTTATTGCAAATTTAGAAAACTTTTCACTATTTTTAGTAACCTACTTGACACTGAAAATAAATAGTGCTGCCTGCTACATCAATAAATCGAGATCTACTTAAGATTAAGAAAAAAGGTTTAGTTAATTTATTTCGCTATGAAGTTTCATTTTGGTAGAGGGAAACATGTCAATGATTCAACTTTAGATCCATGCTTTTCTTTCGGTGAATCGACAGAGAGACATGAGATTTTTTGCATTGTTTAGACCAAGGTTTCATTCGATAACGTTTTGTACGTATAAGACGATATCTAGTGAAGCCAAGTTTAGACGCAATACAGTGTCTCTCCGAGAGTACTAGACCCCCCCCCAATCAAAAATCATTAAAATAACTCTCCATCAAACTAAACCAAACCCCCTCTACAAACCATACCCCCCCCCATACTTTTCAACTATTCCCCCCTACCACAAACAAACCAACTTACTCACTCCTCACTCCCATACTCCTCACTTCAAACCTAATCTAATAACCCCCCCTCCCCCCAATCTTCCCTCAATTATCTCAACAAATCCACCCCCCCCCATCCCAACCCCACCCCCCCCCTCCCCCACCACCCCCCCAAAACACCCCCCCAATCAAACATCCCCCACCCCATCCCCCCTTACCATAATCCACCCCTAACCAATCACCCTTCCCATTCCCTCCATCCCCCAAACCATAAACAAACAACTCTACCCCCTACAAACATCCTTTTCCCCACACCCATTCTCTCATTCACATTTATCCCAACCACCCACTACATAACATACACCAACCCCAAACACCATTAACCCCATGCACTACCCCAACTAAGTGATCACAACCTCCTACATAGAACCCACCCCAAAGAAAGAGATATCATAATAGGCATCTTTCCCCCATACCTCACCCCCCCTACCCATAAGTCACTAGATATATATATAGATAGATCATAAACATCAAAACTATAGATAGAGAGATGAATAGAGTAGATCATATAAGTACTCCAAACCAACCACAACGCCTCCCCCTCCCCCCCCCCTCCCCCCCCCCCCACACTCACAAAATAAAATCACACACACCACAACCCACCCCACCATAAAATCACCCCTCCCACCACCACCAATACTTTCACAATCAGCACACCATAGAGATATAAAATAGAGAAAACTCCCACCACATACCCACTCCCCTTACCCAACATAATAAAACTTCATGACTGAGAGATTATCCTGTAACATAATGTTCGAATCAACACACTTAAAGTGGTCCACACAACAACTCCTGAGCTATTCGAAATACACATGTACACTCATTTAAAAAGGCGTAGACGGTTCATGGTTAATCATGATGCCTGTAGAGGAGCCCATTAGCCGCTGCTGGCCCTTCCTACAGCATCTCACTCTCTCACTCTCGATAGTCAATTACATCATAGATATATATAGATATATAGAGATGTATTGTGAATGTGTGCAGGTGTGTGTGTGTGTGAAAGTTGTCCCAGTTTCTTTTTACCACAATAAGTTCTCTAATTCCAACATTAAAATTAAACCAGTTTGACCATTACCCATAATTTTCTATTTATTTTTAACCAATTAAATACGTGCGGATTTCTATAACCACTCACTCTCACTCTCTCCACTGCGCTGCGGCGCTCTACTACGCACTCGCAGTAAAAATACGCTCGAACCCTTCACACGCTAATTCTGTGTGTGTGTTTTGCAACTGCACTCTGTGAACTTTTTCAATTCAAGAAGCGTAAAGTTTGGCAGTAGAGTAGAAGTTGCTGTGGGATTGGCAGTTGCGTTGAACGAATTTTCCTACGTCTGATCCCTCAAAATGAATATGCATGAAATTTTAGAATGTTTTCTCTTATTTTTATACGGTAACTTCTCAAAATTAACCATTTTGAAATGCTTCCACGGCTGCTTTTGGATCTTATTCCGAAAGCAAACACTCATATGGTTTTGTTAAAAAGCAATCGAAAACTTTGTACGGCGATATGAGTAAAATGGGACAGCGTTTAAAAAAGTACAAATGTCTACATTTAAAAAAAGTTTTAAAAACTCAGCAAACAGCTGTTTTGGTGTTGTAAAATGCAAGCCCCATCATCATTGTATAAAAACAGAAAACAGATTTACATGTCCAAAACAATCATGGGAACCACAAGAAGTTTATTCGACTATTTTGAACATGCGAACCTGTCTTTATTTTTATGCATTTTTAAATCAGTTTTTATGCACTGATGATGGGGCTTGTATTTTACAGCACCAAAACAGCTGTTTGCTGAGTTTTTAACTTTTTTTAAACGTAGACATTTGTACTTGTTCTAACGTTGTTCCATTTTTCTCATATGTTTTGGTTTCGAAATGTGTAAAGGAGATTATTTATGTTATTTATAAGCATTATAAGAAGGTAGCTGCTCCGAGACATATTTCGTGTCAATTTTTCGGACTGTGGCAAATAAAACTGATCCAGTGGATAGAGTTCCAGGATTCCTCCTGTGGCCACCTTCTTTTGCCACATCCTCTTAAAAGCAGATTTAGATTGAAGTTAGACGAATGTAATTGCTACTGATGCTTCATTTACTACAAGTTAAAGAAAATAATAAAAATTTCAGTATTTAAATAAACTTTATGATATTTTTCTACGTTCTCCCGGTTTTTTTTTTCTTTTTTATTTATCAAAATACGTTATCAGTTAATAATATAAAAAATGGAAATAACTCAACTTCTACTCAGACAGTTGACTTGAAGCTGAGTAAGAATAGAAGTTAAGATGTTGAGCAACGCAAAAAAGATTTTTTTTTTAGATAACACTAAAATAACAGCAGCTTTCTTCTATTTCTTTTTTTTTTCTCATTTTATGTAGTATTTATGCAGTAAATACAAGACGTGCAATAGCGCAATAAATGTTGTATGAAAACGCAGTTTCAAATAAAGGGAAAAATAGAGGATACTTTGGACGAAATCATAACGAAGTGTGAAAGCTCTTTCGGAATCTAATACCACTTTATGGGAATCTTTGTGTAAGCTCATAATTGAACCTTTTATTTCAGAAATCAGTCAAACGACAAACTTGTTGTTTTTAGAAAAATTAATCTTTTTTTACGTATTACATTTTTATGAAGGTATTAATTTAATTTTTGTTGAAGGTAGATTTGAAAGTCTTGAGTAAACATGAAACCCATGTGCATAAAGCATAGAAACATAAATTGTTGCAAAGGTTTTAGCTATCATTTGTATAATCATATTAAATCACATAATTTACGTTTTTTTCTTAATCATTTTAAAAATGCCTTTAAAGTGATGATTTTTCCCCAATGACAATAATAGTTTTTTTTGTGTGTGTTGCCATGAATTTGAGCACAATATGCAAATTTAGCGTCTTTTATTCGTTATGACGTACAAACATGGGTGCCGGACAAATTTCATAAAGAAGGAGCAGTAATTTTTTTTTTTTTTTTTTTAGTTACACCTAAAAATTCCCTTACTTTTACATTGTAAAAAATGCCTGAAATGTTATGGTAAAAAGTACTGGCATCCATGCTTACAGTACTTTTTACCGCAAAATCCTACATTGCAGTTAAATTTTACGATCGAAAAACAAGAACGTTGTGGCTAGTTGCACTGAATAAAAAAAAAAAAAAAAACACGTTTCAAGCAGTGGGAATCGAACCAAGTCCCCATAGCCAAGAGATGTACCAATTGGCACTGAGATGGCTTACTTTTTCCGGTAAAATGTTTTTGTACTGTAAACACTCAATTTTAAAATAATATTTACTTTAAACTTGTCCTAAATTTTTATCAGTGCATTTTCTTTTTCTGAAAAAAAAATGTAAAAGCCATGCCTGGGTTGTGAAGCTTTGTAACTGAAAATCGGATGGAAGTGTGAACAAAAGAATTAAATATAGGAGTGGCAGTTTCTGTCTGCTAACAGTAACTTTGGCAGAAAATGATGACATATTGACGACAAAAAATGATCGATTTAAAAAAAAAGGAGTCTTTAAATAGAAAAAAATGACTTAACTCAAAAAAAAGTACATCCTGAAAAAACATATCATCAAAAGTCTATCTTAGTCTGAAAGATGGAAATGTAGACTATTTACACCAAATATATCAATTTCAGAGATAAAATGCTGATTTCAAATTACATGTAGGCTTGATTCCTCATTTTGCTTCGACAGATAATTTATCATGAAAAGGAAAACAATGACATTTGTTGCATGGGTGAGTCCGTTGAAAAAGAAAAAAGTGCCACGATGAAACATGACGCGAAATAAAGAGACCCAATTACGTCATTTTGCTCTACTGTAGAGACTGGGAAAATGCTTGGGTGTTAAAGTATATGTCTCAACAATAATCATCCATTTGCTCGAAATTGGTTAAACACCTCTACAAAGTTCGAACACCTTCAGCAAGATTGAGCAGACACCGCTTTCTTCACGTAGGTGTTTTTTATTTCAACAAATGTGAATTCGGTGAAATCATATTCCGGAGAGTATTTTCCATCATACCGTTTATTACAAATTGAGGGAAAAAAAGTGCTCGGCCCGACACTAACGTCCCATGGTAGATTCGCGAGAAACCATGCGTAAAAAACAATACATATTAATATAGATTAATTTAAATATATAACACAAATACATTAATTACACTTTCCTCCACAATTACAATAAATACATTAAAATAATTAAAAAATCCACAATCAAACAACAAACTACTCATCAATAAAAATATCCATAATAACAATCCTTCCAAAAAACCAAAACTCCCCAAAAAACCCCTACACCACAAACACAACTAAAATAAAAACACCCAAAAAAAACACCAACACCTTCAAATAACATTCACCCACCTACCCCACACTCCTAATAAAAACCACCCCATAAAATCTCAAATACCACCCACTACCATACACTTCCTACCTTCCTACATAACCTCCACCACCAATTAAACACAAACCAAATTCACCCTAAATAAATAAACAAATTCATAATACAAAACCTCAACCCCAATCCATCCTCCTCCTCCTCCCTTACACAACTACAAACCCCATACCCCTCCCCAACGCTATATATATGAGGAGATATAGAGAGATATAATAAAAATAACCATCCTGTGATATATATAGAGTCTATATATCATCATTATATATATAGATATATAGATATAGATATATATACTAGTTCTATATATATACATATAAAGAGATCACCTCCTGTTCAAAACAAACACAAAAAACCTCATAAAAATAAGATCTCCCACCTATATATCCCCCATACCCCCCCCATACAAATTAAAAAACAAAATACACTCAGATAGGATAGAAGATGAGAGACAGAGTATATAGAGAGTGTCTAGATATAGATATAGAGAGAGAATATTTAACAAATAATTATACACCAACACCCACTCAAAAACATCCTCCTTCCAACCATATAGAGATCTTGTAGATAGAGATCAATTACACAAATTAAGTTCTCAAAGAACTAACCATAATAAAAAAAATACTAACCCCCCCACATTCTTGCACACACACCCTCTAGCTCACCAGCTCACACCTACCAGATATAGATATAGATAGATAAAAATAGAGAATACGTGAGAGATTTTCACTCCACAATATACCATCACACTTCAATTTAATTTCATATAATCTTCAATATATTCTCTTCTATCAACATTCCTTTTTATATTTCAACTACCTACTCTAACTTCATACATCACCAACCTCACTTATAAATCTCAAACAGACCACCACACAAACATTCCCCCAAATAAAACATTTTCAAAACCTCACTTTCCACAAAAATATCTCAAATACAAGAATAGAGATAAGAGAGAGTACACAATATGAGCTACCAACACAACCACCAACTTCAAATATTAACATAGCCCTCTTATCCTATTTACACCTCCATTAACACCAAACTCCCCATTTTCCCCTCCTACTACTCCTCTTCGCTGAAAAAAACTTCTCCTCTCTTTTACCTCGTAACTTACAACATCCCCTACATCCCAAGCCGCATGACCACCACTGCCCCCACCATTAAAACGATTTAACAATACAACACCCCCCCAAACAATTCCAATTCAAAAAAACCCATCCCCCACTTAAAACCATAATCTCAAATTCACGCATCTCCCTACGTCAAATGAAACAACCATAAAAAACATTTGTTTATACATGCAAAAACATGTGAATAGTAACGCCCGTAAATCAACAACAAAATGAACCCCCCCCTTTAGCTTTCAAAAGATGCAGCCAACAACAACAATTAATCCAATACAACCACACTCCACGCACCTACTCCTCACTCACTCTCCACAACATTCAGTTGTGTGTTTTGTGCCTTCAATTAAATATGTGTGTGTGTGTGTGTGTGTAAGTAATTCCTCCAGGCTATAAAAAACAGGGCGTTCCACGGAATCTAGTTAAAATAAATACCCTCTCGATCTCGACGAGATCACACGCGCAAAAGACCTAAGTTAAATTTCGAGTATTAGCGAAAGTTTAAGCAAACAACATTTTAATATGGTAAAATGATAAAAGTTTTCTCTGTGTGTCCTCTATATGTGTGTGTGTGTGTGTCAGTGGTGTGTGTGTACCTAGACAACTAGAGAGAGGAGTGAGGAGAGAGAGAGAGTGATAAAATTAGAGTGTGTGGTGTGTCTTATTCAGCACCTTTATGCGTTTCAGTGCTTTTGTTCATAAATTGACCACGCGTGGTGTTTGTGTGTTAATTAGGTGTGTGTGTGACTAAAGTGTGTTTGTGTTGTTGAAAAGAAAAGAAAATTAGAAAAAAAAACATCTTATATTTTAAAGTTTAGTCACTAAACAGCTGGTTTAATCTCTCCGTCCAACATTCAAACTTGGCAGGAACCTTTTCATTTACCCATCAGAATGAAATTAAAATTGGAGATGTAATTGATTTTCAATGCATCTGCTAAATATGATTTCTTTATTTCTACTTCAGTAGCCAATGGAAATGCTTAAATTGGTTTACATTGGGTTCGAAATGCAGAATATATATTTTTAGCTATGGGAGAATTCGGTAAACAATCCTATGTGCTTTTTTTTTTTTCACTCCATAAACTTTTAAAATGTAACATTGTGAGGAGATTTTGTCTCAAGCAGACATTTATCTAAGTGCAAACTAAACTCATCATAAATTACGTGCTTGGCGCAAACATATTGGGTGCAATATCACCAAACGAGCTCCTCTAAACAAAATCGTCCTATACCACTTGGCTGCATCTTTCTGAAGTGCGAAAACGAAAGCTCATTAGCATGAAGCTTTCCGAGCGTGAGAAACAATCGGCATTTACAGAGAGAGGATTAACGCCTTAAGGTTTCACAGCCGGTAAGATTTGCATTCTCATTTTGTCGGCAATCGGGGTCAGAAAACATATTAAGATAACTCGGCCAATCATCCAGTAATGTAGCAAAACCACAACAATAGTAGAAGTTTTATTTGAATACAATACCTCAAAACATACAAAACACCCAACATCCACCCACACAAAAAAAAAAACACCACTAAAAACACAAATATTCCCAACATACAATGAAACTAACATTAACACCATAATCAAACCCTCCAAACCCCACGAAAATTCACACCAAATCAACAAATCTCCCACTATCACACAAAAAACAACTCCCAACCAATCCCCCCCCCCATCCCCTTACTATAAATAAACCCAATTCTCCCCTTTCCCTCTTAAACCCCCCCCCCCACAAAACAACAACACCACCCCCCCACCAAATTTATAACACAAACAAACTAAACATCTCCCTCCAACACTCTCCTACCATATAACCAATAACAAACCATCCCAACAAAACTTTACTAACTATCAACAACCTAAACACTCTTTCCCCCCCCTACCCCCACCCCTACCATTACCCAAATAACAACAACAATACTCAAAAAAAAACAATCCATCCCCCAAAATCCCTAAAATTTCCACAACTCCCTACTTTCCTAATAACCAACTTAACCTCAATAATCTTACCCACCCCCACCCACCCCATCCACCACCTCTTCCCCACACCCCCACCACCAATCCTCCCCAACCCCCCCCCTACCCAACCCCCAATCTATACCCAAACCACACTCCCCCACACACCCACCCAAAACATATCTAACCACCCCAAACATAACCCCCCAAAAACCACAACAAAACCTCTCATCCCCCCCACACACCCCCAAACAAAACTCCAAAAACACCCACCACACCCCCCCCAACCATCCACCCCCCAATATAGATCCATGAACATACTATCATCCAACCCCTAAAAAACACCCCCCCTATCCTCATTCTCAAAAAATCCCAAAATAAACCCCCATACCAAAACCATACCCCCCCCTAAAACCATTAAAATCCCAATCTCCCCCTAAATCCAACCCACACCAATACCCTCTTCTCCCCCCCTACTAACCAACAAAATAATAAAAACCCACCAAATCCACCTAAAATAAATTAAAACCTCCAATAATTTCAATCAAAACACATAACTCTAACCCTAAACTCAATCACTAATAAAATCCACCAATAACCCATCTAACAACACATATATAAGTATATGATATATTATATATAGATAGAAAATGATTGATAGAGACAACTTAACCCCTACCTCCCCCACCCCTTCAAAAACCCCCCACAACCAATACAAACAAAAAACAACACACCAAACACAAACCCCCCCACCCCCCCACACACGCTCAAACACCACTAACACCCCATCCTCTCTCTCACCTCATATACTCACTCTCTCCCTTCTCTCTCACTCCTCTCACTCCTCACACACTCACTCGCACTCTCTTACCTCTCTCTCAGACTATATATGATCTATCATATAGATATACCCAACAAACTACAAAACACACCAAACAAAAAACTATCACACCACAACCAAAAAACATCACATAAACCCAAGTAAAGATAAGTATATAGAAACACTCCCACACTCTATACCATACCCTCATATATATATCTATATAGATATAATATATGAATAAGATACCTATATACATGCATCTCTTCCATCTCCTCTTGACAATTACCCCCATCCACCAAATACAATGCACTACACACCTCACACACACACAAACAATATATATATATATATTCTAGATATAGAGAGATAGTTCAACCCCACAATGATATATATAAACACCCCAACCCCACCACTCAACCCAATAAAATCAAATCTCCTTCATATCCTACCTACCCACCACACCTCCCCCACTCGCACACTCAACAAACCCAAAACACCATACTATTAACTAAATATCAGAGACCCTCAAACCCCTCCAATCACACCAATCCCCACAAAACAAACCACCATACCCCCCCCTGAGAGATACAAATCCAAATCACCTCACAACTACAACTACCCCACAACCCCTCCACTAACCATTTCCATTCAACCCCCCACCCTATCAAAACTCACCACAATCCCCACCCCCACACAGACCAACTAATCCCTAGATATGAGAGATACCCCACCTTCCAACCTAAAACCCACCTCACAAAAACACCCAAACCTACATTACAAAACCCTAAAATACACAAAAAAATCTTCCCCCAAATTCAAAAAAACCCTCCCACACCACAAAGATGATATATAAACACTAAAATACCTTCCCACCCACCAACCAACACAAAACCTCCATCCCCCCCACCACACCAACAACACACCATTATAGTGAGAGAGTGTATATATATAGAGGACCTCCCTAAGCTCAACACCACTCCGCCCGCACACCCCACACACGCCCTACCACAACCTTCATACACCCCCCATATTAATACTATCTCCTCCCAACTACCTCTGCACTCGAACCCCCTCTATATATATAGATACAGAGATATAGACGAGAGATAATCAAGATAGATATAGATATAGAAGAGAGATGAGAGATATATATTAGTGAGAGATATAGTCAACAGAGTGATGAGAGAGAGTAACCATATTGTCATATAGTTCCTAGATAGATGATCCATGTGTATAGAACAGAGTGACAATAGTAGATAGAGTGTGAGAATAGACCAAAATAATGAAAATAAGTATAGACTTTACATGTAACCTAAACTATCTTAAAACAACATTCAACCATAATCCCAATCCTACAACGTAAAACATTTCACTAGAACACACATAACTAAATAAAAACTATATTCCAGCCTAACCACACACCTTACCATGTAGTAGAGAGAGAGAGTGAGAGAGAGAGAGAGTAAAATTCGTCACTCATAAACAATGCTTATAACCACAACCGACACACAATTTTCTTTGAATGCAACAAAGAATAACTTCACCTTGAAACTTTTTCCCATCGTTCAATTAAGAGATAGTAGTTTTGAATGAAACCTAAGTAGTACTACTAATTGATTCTGTTTCCACATCGTCAAACATTTTTTTACTTTTTGGAAATGAAGTATGTTATAATAGATGTCGGGCGTATGTTGAATTAATCTACAAAAGTTAAGGACGCTACACCTATGGTTAAGTCTCCATATAGTAAACTATATATTACTAACAAGAAGGACACCTAAAAACCACATACAAGTAACTGGTTAGCCATGAAAGAAAAACAGAACGCAAAACCTTTTTTATTTTTGAACTATTACCATATCAAAACCATTGGTACACGAAAATTGAAAAAAAAATATATATATAAAATATACACAATCAAATAAAAATCTTTTTCAAATAAACCACACACCCAAAATACCCTCCCAAAACCATTACCCATATTCCTTCCACCACCTAATTAACCCACTACCTTTAAACAACTAATCAATCAAAAAAATCCTACAACAACAACAAAAACCACTACCAATTCCCCCCCCCAAAAAAATATAACCAACATTCACCCCTACACAAACATCCCCCACCCAATCCCCCAATAAATCATTCAACTCACACTCCCCAACCCCAACCACAATCACACCCCCCTATACCACATCCCCTACCATAACCCAACAACTCCAAACAACTTTCACTAAACTAACCAACCAAATACCTCTCCCAACCACCCACCCCCTCTCATACTACCCTCTCCAAAACAATCATTAACCCCCCACAACAAAAAAACCCCCCCAATCATAAACACAAAATTCTTCATAATAACAAATAATAAAACTCACACACTATCAACAAATCATTAAATCCTCTAATCTCCCATTCCCTCTACCCATTAAACACCACCAACCTACCCTCTAATATAAAAAAACCCGAGCGCTCCTATAAGAGAGACAACTCATCATAGAAAATATCATATAGAGAGATAAGATCTCATCTACAAAAAAGATTATCCCCAGATACCATAAAATCAGAGAAGTGAGTATCACTACTAGAGAGAGGAAAAAAGATAATGAGAGAGAGGATGAGAGAGAGGATATATAGTGAGAGTATAGAGTATGAACAAGAAAACATCATTATAAACAAAAACACAACACAAAGTAAATAACACCAAAAAATAATTAATATTTAATATTCAAATTCATTAAGAGATATAGATAGTATATATGATATAAATACTAGGAGATATATCTCAAATATACAATGAATCATACTACCTTCCCCTATTAACTTAACAACACATCCAATATTAATCAAAAACACAAAACTTTAAAAAAAAAAAAATTATGAAAATAATACTAGAAAACAAACAAAAAGAATAGCATCAAACTCTTCACCATGAGAGAGATATGATAGAGAGTGTATGTGTGAGTAGAGAACAACTCAAAATTATCAAATTATTCAGTTTTAATCTATAACATAATAATTAAAAGAATGGTGAAATTAGGATGATTTAAGTTAGCTTTAAAAAAATAAAACGGAAAAACCGGATACAAATTCACAACGAATCTATAAGGAAAACACATTATGCCAACATTATACGAACAGTTAATATAATGTCTCTCTGAAGATATCATCTCAATCAAGATAGATATGAGAAAAAAAAACCATAAAATATCTCCCCTACGTACCAACGGAACAATGAACGATCCCCTTAAACCTCAATTAATACAACATCACCACACCCAAACACATAAATACATGTATATTTGCGTGGTACCAGTGAGACCGTTATGAGCTTGTCATTTGTAATACACACAGTTCAAATAGCAAAAATCCGATAAATTATGGAATCTATTATCTACCTTCATGTGTGTGTGTGTGGATGTGTGTATTTGTGTGATAATAGAGTCCTAAGTGTGAAGTGTGTGTGTGTGATAATAACCTGAAAACATTTCAGAATTGAGTTCAAAAAACTTTATCAACAATTTATGAGATATTGCGGGAGTCGGGTCAGGTTCGGGGAAGTTCTTCAATAGTTTTAATTCCATTCTTGCCTAGGAGTGTCAGTGATAGATATAGATTGAATGCTATAATTTGGTAACGTGAGGAGGAGTTCACTAAACAAAGTCCTATATTCAAAATTAAAACTTTTAACCTTTTTGGTACGCATCTCTCTCGCGCTCGCGCTCTCTCGCTTCTTCGAATTTTTAATATATTTTTTGTTTTTGAGTTGCAAATACTTAAAATCAATTCTTTACCGGAGCATAATAATTTTGGGGGTCTAAGTGACCATACGCACGTAGGGCCCAAGAAAACTGTTTTGATCGCCAGATAATCTGTCGACTCCTCCAGCGGAAGTTAAAGGAGTGGTAACTCAAAAAGCTTCCAGCACGGAATTCAGCATTATTATCATACTACTAAATTAATGCCAGCGGGGACAATAATATAAGCGGGACTTTCTAAGTCCTTCGGGGCATTTAAAGGACGTTTTAAAAAAAGAAAAGTCCTTAAGACGGATTTTTTACTATATTTTTTTGATGTCTTTGAATCCAGCAGTTTCCGCAGAAATTTCGAGCTCAATAAAATTTTACGTTGTGCAATTTTCAGGAAAAAAAAAAAAACGTTGGGGAAACAAAAGTGGAAAGAAGAGAAGATATATATTTATTTTATTAATTTCCTTCACAAAATACCCATTTAAAACATTGCAGGCAGGTAGTGAGTAGCACAGATACTGCACACCCAAAAAGGAATAACCGCCCACCAGACACGGGACAACGCCCCCCCCCACCTACAGCCACAGAACCCGAATAAGCCCGACCACAACCCCCAACAGCCCAACGCCCCAACCAACCAGCCCCCTGAACAAGAACAACTGTCGAGATATTGACAACCCAACAAATCAACCAACCACATCCACACCCATAACCAACCCCCATCACCCACACCCCCTCCATACCCCCACTCCCCACCCCGCCACCCCCCCCACCCCACCCCACGCACACAGCCACCATACACCCACACCCCCCCCCCAACCCCCCCAACAGACACCCCCCCCACACCACCCCCCCCACCCCCACCCCCCCACCCCCCCCCTCACCCCACCTACCCCCCCCCACCCCCGCCATCACGGGCGCCCCACAACCCCCCCCCCCCGCCCCACCACCCCCACCCCCCCCCCCACCCACCCCCCCCCCACACCCCCCCCCCCCCCCCCCCCACCACACCCCCCCATACGCGCGAGCACAGGAGGTGGCATTATCTGCGCAGGCACCCCCCCCCCCCCCCCACCCACAAACCAACCCCCCCAACCCACCTACCCCCCCCCCACACCCCCCCCCCACCCCCCCCCCCACCACACCCCCCCCCCAAAACCCCCCCCCCCCCACACCCTCCACACCCACACCCCACAACCCCCACACCCACACACAACCACCCCACCACCCCCACCAACCCACCACCCCACCCCCACACAAACACCAACCACAACACCCCACCCACCCACAAACACTCACACACCCACCCCCTTCAACCAACCCACCCCACAAAACAACAACCACCCCCCACCACCCCCCACCAACCCAACCCCAACACCAACCAACAACAAAAAACCACCCAAAAACACCACCCCCCCAAAACAACTCCCCACCCCAACCACACACACCCCCCCCCCCCCAACCCACCCCCCACCCCCCCAAACACCCCACCCCCCACCACAAAACCCCCCCCCCCCCTCATATCTTTTCCCTCACTACCCCCACAGACCACCCCCCCCACCACCCTATAAACACACAACCCCCCACTCCACCCCCCAGACATACCAACGACCCCCCATAGACAACCATACATACACCCATACCATATCCAAACCACCCCAACACCCTTTAATTGCCAAAGCCACCACACCAGACAGTACCCCACACACAACAACACAACCACACAAACCCCCAACCACCCACCCACCCACCACCACACCCAAACCCCCCACACCCAACCCCACACACCACACCACCCCCACCCCCCAACACAAAACCCCACACCCCACCACCCACAACCAACCACCCAAACACACCCAACACCACCACACCCAACCACCCCACCCCACAAAACACCCCCACCCACACCCACACAACCCCCACACCCACACCCACACAAACCACCCCACACCCCCACCCACAACCAACACAACAACCCAACCCACCCCACCAAACACCCCACACCCAACACCACCACCCCCCCCACACCACCAAAACCACACCAACCCACCCCCACACAACACACCCCACACACCACACCCCCCCACCCCACAACAACCAAACCCACAAACCAACCACACCCCACAACCCACCCAACCCACCAACACACACACCCCAACACACACCCACCCACCCACAACACACCCAAACCCCACACCAACAACCCCCACACACCCCACCCCACCCCACCCCACCCACCCAACACCCAACCACCACACCACACCCCACCAACCCCCCCACACCCACCACAACCCCCACACCCACCCCACACACACCCCCCACCCCCCACCCACCACCAACCCCCACCCACACCACCCACCACACACCCACCCCCCACCCCCCACACCCCAACCCCACCCACACCCACCCCCCCACCCCACCACCCCCACACCCCACACCCCCCACACCAACACCCCCCACACCCACCCACCCCCACCAACACCCCCACCCCACACCACACCCACCCACCCACACCCCCCCCACCACCCAACCCCCCACCACCCCCACCCACACCCCACACAACCACCACCCCACACCCCACCCCCCACCAACACAACCCAACCCACCCCACCCACCCACAACACACAACCCCCCCCACCCCCCCACCCCACCCCCACCCACCACAAACCCACACCACCACCCCCACCCCCCCACCCCCACCCCCACAACCCCACCCAACCACCCCCACAACCCCACCCCACACCCCACCCACACCCCCCCACCCACCCCACCCACCCCAACCACCACAACCCCCCACCCCACCCCACCCCCCACCCCACCACACCCCACACCCACCCCCACCCCACACCACCCCCCCAACCCCAACAACCCCCCCCACCCCCAACACACACACCCCCCCACCCACAACACCACAACCCCACACCCACCACCCACCCCACCACCAACACCCACCCCCCCCACACACCACCCACAACCCACCAAACCACCCCACCCCCCAACACACCCCACCCCAACCCCCACCACCCACCCCACCCACACCCACCACCACACCCAACCCACCCACCCCCCACCCAACACCCAACCACCCCACACCCCCCCACACCCAAACACACACCCCACCCCAACCACACCCCACCCAACCCCCACCACCCCCCACCCACACCCACACCCACAACCACCACCCCCCCCAAACCCACACAACCACACCACACCCCCACCCACCCCCACCACACCCACACCCCACCCCCACCACCCCCACAACCACCCCACCCCACAACCACAACCACCCACCCACACACACAACCCCCACAACCACCCCCAACACACCCACCCCACAACCCCACCACAACACACCCACCCCACACCCCCACCCACACCACCCCACACCAAACCCACAACCACACCCCCACCCACACCACCACCACACCACACCACCCCACCACACCCCACCCCCCCACACAACCCACACCCACAACCACCACACCAACCCCCAACCACACACCCCCACACCCACCAAAAACCCCAACCACCACAAACACCCACCACAACACCCCCACCCACAAACCACACCCACCCAAACCACACCCCACCCCCAACCCAAAACACCCACACCCCAACAAACACAACCCAAACAAAAACAAACCACCCCCCCACACCAACCCAAACACCCCAACCAACAACAAAACACCAACACCAAACCACCACAAACCACAACAACCCACAACACACACACCACCAAACTACACACCCACTACACAACCCAACACAACCCCCAAACAAAAATCAACCAATCAAAGAAACATACCACAACTCCCACCCAGCTCACGCGCACGCTCTCTCAGCTCACACTCCGCTTCACCACTCGCACACACGCACGCACTCTCTACATCCACAGCACTCATAGACCCCAGACAGATAGACATAGACACCTCCATACACACTAAGAACAGACTCTCTCTCATACCGACCGAACGAAACCCCCCCCAAAAACTTCCCTCCCAAAAACAACCCACCCAACAAAACACCACACTAATCAATCACAAAAAACACCAAACAACACCCCCAAAACAACCACACCCCCACCCACAATAACCCCCAACCTATCCCCCACATATCAACAATCACACCCCCCAACCATACAACCAACCTCCTCCAAACAACTCACCACACACCAAACCAACCTACTAACATTTTCCATAAAACACACAATAACACACGCCCAACACAGCTCTCACTCAAACTCGCACTCACGCACACGGCGCAACAACCCGATACACAAAGAGCGCGCGCGCGTGTGAGTGAGCGCGCGCGCTTACCCCCATTACCCGAGCTCCCAGACGCGCTCGCACTAGCAATCGCGCGCATCCCTACCCCCCCATACACCCCACGCTCACCAGCCAACCCACCAACTAGGAGTGAGTGTGTGAGTGAGGTGGTAGTTGTCTCTCCTCCTTCTTCAACGGGTGGCCCCGTCGCACGAATTCCACAGCGCAACTGATAAATCTCGTATACAAATGCACAAATGCACCTCGATGGGAAAAGTGCCACGAATTATTTTAAAGGGGTGGGGAAAACAATTTTTTTGGCAAGCATGACGGCTTTTTTCGGGAGAAAAAATGTAGAAATTCAAACAAAAACAGAAATGCAAGTGGACCTCAACTGAAAGATTCGCGGATTCACCTTAGGCTTAGACGAGGATTGTCCAAGGGCAGTAACGGTCCGACAAAAATATTCGGCACAAACGAACTATAATTTGTCACCCCCCCCCTCCCCAGTTTTTTCGCCAGATAGTAAAGTTTGAGACAAAAAAAAATTTGATAGTGGCCAGTGGCCAATTAAACGCAAAAAATTTAGTGGCCACTTTGGCGTTGATGGTGGCCACTTTGAACCAAGTTCGATAACTGTAATCCCACTTTTCATCATTCTGCATTTTGTAATATTACACTATGACTTGCATGTATCTTAACGAAATTGCCACGTATAAAAAAATGTTTTAATAAAAACTTACAAACCTCTTCTGAAAAAGAAATTTACTTATTTTAGAATCCAAATAATAAGACATTATGCGAATAAAACAAAAAATAAACACACCTGCATTCTCGAAGTTTAAATTTTTAAAAAAAATCATTTAATTTGCTGATTAATCATAAATTTGGTCATCTCTGAGTACTTTTTCCAACAAAGTTTCATTGCATTTTCTAGATTGAAATTGTGTATTTACATGCTTTGTGCAGCAGATGGGTCAATTTTCTCTCCAGGTTAACACTAGGCCGCCAGTGACGATACTAATAGTCATTTTCTTTTCATAATCAGCACGATGCATCGGCAGTTTGAATTTTTGTTCAGAAAAAAAAAGTAGGTCGCTGGCAACATAATATCTTGTAGTCGCCAAAAATTATTTTTCGTCGCCACTGGCGAGTGGCGACCGCTAGTCTCGACCTTTACCAGATAGCCATGGCTAACTAGATATGCATGAGCATTTAAAATATACAAATAACTAACCAAAAAAAAAAAACAGGAATGACTAATATTTATTTATTTTTTAAAAATTATATCTTTGTTTGCAAAAAAGAAAAAAATAGCTATTTTAACAAAACAATTAAAAATCACATAATTGTAAAAAATGAAAGAAAAAATAAGTGAGCAGTCTTTTAATACATTAATCTGAGTACACAAATTATCCGATTTAGGTTTTTTTTTTTTCTTGTGTGTATTAGTGACGAATAGTACAGGAGAGGTGAACTTGCAGTTAGAAAAAATACTTTTTTTCATGCAAAGACATCAGATACGATTACTCCCTGATTCTGTTTCAAAATGGCTAAATAATCGAACCCACATTTGATTATATTTTCTACCTTCCAACGGTTTGATGCTCATCACTCAAACAAATGTTTTAAACATAAAAAAATAGAGGCTGGGTTAAACTTCCTTAGTTTCCTCTATTGAATAAAGAAAAAAAAATGCATTAAAATTGCCTAGCTAGTAGCTTATTTTTCCAGATTGGCGTTTGTGTGAATCATCCCAGCTACAGCTAATAATTATTAATGTAACCCGCTAAAACTATCTCGGGACTACAAAAAGCAGCACAGAGGACACACTTGATCCTTTTTGTGTATTATATTTAAAAAATTTAGCCAGTGGACAGTAGCAAATGACTTATCATCAATTTTGCTGCTCCTTATTCTTTTCTAAGGCTATGAGCATATTATAAAAGAAATTTAAATTATATTTTATACTTAGATCGAGATCTTGCGAAAAAAAATTCTAAGGTACGAATTCAAGTAAAACACGGACGATCGCAACTCACCAATGCAATCGCAAATTCCCAAATTTGGATTCAAGTGAAACGTTACAATTGCTACGAGATGCGATTCTAATAAGGGCCGAATTCAAGTGAAACACTATTGCAATCGCTTCGAGGCGATCAAAAATTGCAATCGCTACTGGAAGTCGAATTACATTAGAATTGCATCTCGTAGCGATTGCAACTTATCCAAATTTGGGAATTTGCGATTGTATTGGGGAGTTGCGATCGTCCGTGTTTTACTTGAATTCCTGCCTAATGTATTTCTACTTCCAGTAGCGATTGCAATTTTGGTCTATTGCGATCGCCTCGAAGCGATTGCAATGGTGTTTCACTTGAATTCGGCCCTAAGACAAACAAGAAATCCTCTTCTTCTTCTTCCACTTCTTCGAAAATTATTATTATTAGTAGTATAAATAAATAAATAAACAAATAAACACTATCAACAATATTATTTGTATTTTCGAAAAAAAAGTAAATAGATAGAACTTAGCGCTCTTTCTAATTATGTCAAGCATACCATTTTAGCATTTAAACCGAATTTCTGAAAACAAAATTTATCTCTCTCATCTGATGAAACAGATAAAAAAGTAAATAAATGAATAAATAAAGTTGTAGAACCTTTTAGACAATGCAGCTGATATATTTGTTTCACAGAAAAATTCCTTAATCGTTTTCAAAAAAGAAATAATCGAAGAAAGCACATCAAAATATATTTCACAAAAAAAAAAAAAAAATCTTTAAAATCTGCTGCCAATAAGTAAAAATAAATATGCTTTAGAAAATACGTAAGCAAATAATAAAAAGTTCGCTTAAATGAATAATTTTTGTTTGAAAAAATCGTCTGACAAGAAAAAAATAATAATAATAAATTCGGAACTCCAACGAACTATAGGGGGTTATGCGACCACTGTCTATGAGAGGTAAAACAAACGCATGACGTTTTGTTTTTATTGCTTCTAAGGCCGAGATTCAAGTAAAACACGGACGATCGCAACTCACCAATGCAATCGCAAACTCCCAAATTTGGATTCAAGTGAAAAGTTACAATCGCTACGAGATGCTATTCTATCGTAATTCGACTTCCAGTAGCGATTGCAATGGTGTTTCACTAGAATTCGGCCCTTAGCAAAATGAATTCGTAATATTTGATCGTATATATGATTGTTTTGCTCTTTATTCTTTTGAAACGACCAAGCATTACAAACCACATATGTTTTGACCAAGGCCAACTTGTTTTGACACCCAAAAGATACACGTATAATGCACTGTTTTACCACTGGAAGGAATTTTATAAATCCCGCAAGGTGGCGTGTTCGAGCTCTGGAGTTGCGAATTTAAAAAAAAAAATAAATAAATACATAAATAAATAATTGTCTGCTTAGCTCTTTCTATTAAAATAGGAATACGTCATTGTTTTTTCACAGCCTGCATTTCTACCATTTTTTCTGAGTCAGAGTTAGAGTCGAGGATTCAGAGTCGGATTTGGAAAGTCGGGACAGTCAAGGGTTTTAAAACTCTAATAGTGGGATGCAATCATTTTTTCCGAAGCTGCATTTCTTCCACGGCTGCAGAGTTGGAGGCAGGGACTCAGAGTCGAATTTGATTCAAAGATTCTAAATGGAATCAGTCATTTTTTCGAGAGCCTGCATTTCTGCCATAGCTGTGAAGTTGGAATCAGAGTTGGAATCAAAAAGTTAAAGCCGTCAGTCGGAGTCAAACGCTCTAAAATTCTAGTAGTAGAAGGTATTTTTTACGAGCCTGTATTTCTGCCATGACGCCAGAGTCGGATTCGAAATCAAGGATTCGGTATCAGAGTCGGTGAATTGAAAGCGGAGTCCTTAAAGCAGCTTTTTCAAAAAAAAAAAATATTTACCATACCTTCTTCTTGAAGAGCATTTTCCAACAAACTTTGTTTGAATGCAATCCGTCTTTATAAGTTCGGGTTCTACATTGGTCTTAAATTTCCCCCATAAGACTAATGTTTAGTTTTCTGAACTGTTCAAATTTAAGCAAAAATTTTTAGATCAAAACGTGAAAAATAGGAATGTTTTTCTTCGCCGAGATCTTTCGAACGAAAAAAAAAGTTATTCAATTCGGACTGTTCACTTAAAAGTTACTACGCGGGACAAGTAGTTTAAACGGCTCAATGTTGAACAAAAAAATATTCAAATTAAACATTTAAAAAAGGAATAAAATATCCTTGCCGAGATCTTTCGAACAAAAAATAGTTTATTCATATCGGACTGTTCACTCAAAAGTTATTATGGGGGACAGGTTGTTTATAAGGTTCAATGTTGAACTAAAAATTGCTCATATTGAAAATTTAAATACGGGAATGAAGTATTCTCTATAAGGTCTTTCGAACAAAACAATGTTTGTTTAAATTAGACTGTTCAATCAAAAGTTATTAGCAGAGGACAGGTATTTGAACGCTTCAAACTTGACCCAAAAAGGATTCAAATCGAAAAGTCAAATACAGGAATGAGGTGTACTCATCGATATCTTTCCAACAAAAAAAAAATTTTTTTCAAATCAAATTGTTCATTCCAAAGTAATTAGGGGGGGAGGGGGTACATACTGACAGTGAAACTCCAAATTTTCCCCATCTCCAAACCCTACTTTCCACTTTTTAAATTTTCGATATTTAGGGGAAGGTGGGGTACCTCGGACCTATTTTTGCTTTTCAATTTTTAATTTCATAACTATTTGCCAAATTTAAAAACAAATACCATAAGTTGAAACTTTATGATTTTTTACACTACATATAATTATCTTAAAATTTTTTAAAACTTATTTCAATTACATTTTTTGTAATAAACATAATAATGCACATAGAACCGAGGTACACCACCGGTGGTGTACCTTGGGTTTTGGGATGGTGTACCTTGGACCAATGATTAACAGGTAAAGAAAACATGATTTTCAGTAAGAACATCACTATTTATCAATCAGTAAACCACACATAAATTTAGAAATACATTTTTAACTTGTTTCAAAGATAAATAAAAATTTAGATCTTATTATCTTGCCACGTTTCCCTTTTTAAAAAATACCAATATGCTCTCTCCTGAAAACCATACTAGAGAGTTTTTTTAAGCTGCACTTATTTCCAACCAAGATTGTAATTGGATAAGTCTATTCCAAATGTTAACTTCTCGAGCTACCTATCTAATCCACTAGATAGTATTGGGTGTGGTAGCTTGAATATGTCTTTTTTTTCAACTTCATAAATGGTAGGATCTTCTCTTGTAAACTTCTCACAGTTTGGATCTTTTTTTTTTACAAATTTAACTGCATATTCATCATTAGCAATAGAAATTATCTCTGCAAGAAAATATTTGATAGCTTTTTTGCCAGCAAATTTCACCAAAACAAAATCGCCAATATAAATATTAATGTTATCTGCTTCTTCTAGCTCATTAAAATCTTCCTCTGAATTATTGGATTCCTCATAAAAATCTTCCATATTCTCAAGTTCAGACTCTGAAGAATAATTAAGTTATCTTTTAGCTGGCTTGGTAGGGGTTTTTACTGTCTTAGTTTGCTTTACTTGTTTCATTGGCCCCTTTTAGCCTTTTC